>JWZX01003332.1:0-34210 GCA_001275005.1 Chrysochromulina tobinii | reverse complement strand
CGCCGCCTAGCGGCGTGGCCGGTGGGCCGCCGGCGTCGCTGGTGCGGGCGGCGGCTACCGGTGATGGTCATTATGCGATCAAGGGAGTGAGTTCGGAGGGAGGTGCGGTCTCGCTCCCTCCGGAGACGACCGAGGCGGAGGCAGCTGAGGGCGGCGGTGGCGGCAGCAAGGGCGGCCGCCCGCGCGGCGGACGGAGTGGCAAGGGGAGCGTCGGCGCCGTCGGCATCGCCGAGGCCGACAAGACAGCCGAGGCCGAGGCAGCCTGCCACAGCGCTGTGGAAGGGGAGAGCCCCGATGGCAGCGGGCGCGGCCGCCGTCGTAGCGGGCGCAAGGCCAGCGGCAGCGGCGGTGGTGGCGCCGAGGGCGGTGGTGGCGAGGGCGGCGCAGCGACGGTGGCGAGCCCGCGCGAGGGCGCCGAGGGCGATCCCAAGGGCGGCGCGCGCGGTCCCAAGGGTGGTGCCGAGGGTAGCGTCGTGGCGGCACGCGTCGTGTCGGGCGTTTCCCAAGCCGCGAGCGGGGGCGCCCCTCCTTCCAAGGGCGAGGGGCGTGGTAGCAAGGGGAGCAAGGGCGAAGGGCGCAGCCCTACCAAGGGCGGAGGGCGTGGCACTGGCAAGGGCGGTGTCGGCAACGTCGCACCCGATACCGAAGGCGCCGGCGGTGATGGCAGAGGCGGCGATGGCGGCGGCGGAGGAGGAGGGGGCGGAGGGGGCGATACGGGTGCGGTGGCCGAGGCGGACGATGCAGGCGGCGAGGGCGGCGGCGAGGGCAGCGGCGAGGGCAGCCCCCGCAAGCGGCGGGAACGGACTCGGCGCAAACAGGGCGCTCCAGGCGAGGCAGCTGGGCAAGAGGTGGCCGAGGACGAGGGCGCTGTTGTGGGCGCTGGCCACCTCCGGCCACATCGACGTCACCTCAGGGATGTGGCGGAGGACGAGGGCGCGACGACGCCACCTCAGTTGCTCACTCCGGCCGCTGCGGAGACGACGACGGCCGAGGTCCCGGCGGCGGCGGAGGTGTCCAATGGCGGACGTTCGGAGCGGCGGCATGCCAAAGGCAAAGGTGAGGGTGCCGCCCCTCGCCCCGCCAAGGGCGAGGGGCGGGGGGAGCGCGGCAAGGGCCGCGGAAAGGGCGACAGCTTCAGCAGAGAGGTCTCAGAGGGCGCCGCTGTGGCGGCCGCAGCGGGTGCCACCGAGAAAACCACCGAGAATGAGTCCGAAACGGCTGCGGCGGCCACTGGCGGTGGCAAGGGCAGCGCACCTTTAGGGAAGCAATGGTGGCGTCGGCTGACGACGACGGACCCGATCACCTTAGAACCGCTCCGGATGCTCCGGCAACCGCCCTTTCGGCTGCCTCCCGACCTGAGCCTCACGCACGAGACCGAGAGTGACTACTATGACCCTCGACCCCTCGCCACCTACCTGATCTCGACGGGCCGTTTCGAGCATCCCTTTTCGAGACGCGAGCTCCTCGAGACGGAGTGCGCGGCGCTCGACGAGCACTTGACCAAGCACAGGCTCGGAGGCGCCGACGTGCTGTACGCCTATCGCCATCGAGAGGAATATAAGAAGGCGGCGCCTCTCCCCAACGTCGCCGACATCCGCGCCACGGCCACTGCTTTACTGGAATCGCTGTATGCAAACTCGCGCTACGGAGCCCGCGCCGCCAGCGGCGCGAGCAGCGGCGCGAGCAGTGTCGCGGCAGGCGGCATGGCAGCGGGCGGCGCGGCGCGCGCGTCCACAGGTGTGCCCCAGCCGCTCCTGCCGGGCGCACTGCTCGCGCCTCCAGTGATGCAGTCAGCGAGTGGTGGGCTCACCATGGTCGATGACGACCTCCTACCCGCCCACGCGACAGGCCGCAACGCGCGCGGCGAGTGGGCAGCCGCCGCAGGCACCCACGCTGTCTTGACGTTGCCGAGTGTCAACCCCTTCCCCTCACTGCCTCAGCCCGCGCCGCGCCCGGCCGCCCCGGCGCTATCAGGCGCGATCCTGCCCCCGATGAGCAGCAGCCTCAACGCCGTGCTCGCCGCCGTAGAGCCCACGACGGCGCGCCCCCCCGCGCCCGCAACGACGCCGTCGGCGGCCGGTGGCGAGGGCAGCGGCCACCGTCTCGCCGCCTTCGCAGCGGCCATTGGACGTGACCCCAACGACCCGTCGAGCTTCGCGACAGGTACGTCGATGGGCTTCAGTGTCGAGTCACTCGCGGTCGCCAAGGCACAGCCGGCGTGGGTCCGCCAGGTAGACGAGCTCCTGAGCGCCTTCTGCCGCGGCGACGCGCGGCGTGAGAGCCTGCCTGCGATGACGAAGCAGCAGCGCGGCGTGGTTCACGAAATGGCCAAGGCCTACAACATCTCGACGCAGTCGTATGACAATGAGCCTCGCCGCCACGTAGACCTCTTCCGCACGCCGACGACGCTCCTGTCGGCGGGGCGCGTGGCCGAGAGCCTGATCACACAGGCCACCTCGGGCGCTCCACACGCCAGCGGCCCGTCGGGCGCCGCCGCGGGCTATGGATTCGGAGGGGGGCTTGCCGAGTACTGCATCGACCTGGTCGACGTGCAGTGCTCGCAGGCGGCGATGGCGACGACGCTGCGCGCGCTCTCGGGCGACTATTCTGTTCGCCTCGGGCCGCCCCCGCCGGACGGCTCCGCGCCCAAGGTGACGCTTGCCTTTGAGGCGCTCGGCGCAGCGCGCGCAGCCCTCGACGCTCTCGGTGGCGGCATGCGCGGCTCCTTTAGGGTCGTGCCGCCACCGTGGGCCACAAACAAGAAGCCAGCGCACAACACAGCGCTCGCGGCCGGCGGCGGATCGCTCAACACAGCGCCGGGCTTGCCACCTGGCCTTGCGTCGATGCCACCCGCGCTGCCGCCGCCGCCCCAGGCCTCTGTGCCGCTTCCCCCTGCTATCCTCGAGGTGGCGGCGCTCGGCTTCACGCCGGACCAGGCCGCCTTTGCGCTGCAATCGACTGGTGGCCACGTGGCACAAGCCATCGAGCTCTTGATCGCCCAGGGCGGCGCCGATTCGTTCACACCCAAAGGCGGAGGGCTGCCGCCGCCAAAGGGACTGCCACCGCCAGGGGGGGGGCTGCCACCTCCCGGGGGGGGACTGCCACCTCCCGGGGGGGGGGCTGCCACCTCCCGGTGGGAGGCTGCCACCGCCTGGGATTGGGGGGCTGCCACCGCCGGGGATTGGGGGGCTACCTCCGCCGGGGATTGGTGGAGCCCCCCCGCCTCCCGGAACGGGGCTGCCTCCCCCCGCTCGCCTGCCGCCTCCGGGCATAGGCGGAGGGCTCCCTCCTCCCGCGGGGAAGACGGCCGCGACCGAAGGTGAAAGCAGCCCGGGACCCGGGGGCGCCATTTCTCCCGCCAAGGCGGGTGGCGCCGCCGCCTCGCCGCGCTCGTGGGACAGCCTTCGTCGCGACGACGCGCCCGATTCGCCGCCACTCAGACAAGGCTGGCGCGAGCTTCCTAATAAGGGAGGAAGCGGCGGCGCCGCCGAGGAGCGCCGGCGCGCCGAACCTCACAGCGGCGGCGAGACGCGCGCGAGCGTCGAGGGCCGCAGCGGCGCCGGTGCCCGCGACGGCGCCACGGAGCTCGACCCTCCCGTGCCTTCTCCGTTGTCGAACAAGAAGCGCGAGCAGCCCGCTGCCGCTGAGAGCGCCAGCGCCGCCGCAGCCGACGGCAGCAACACGTCACTCGACCGCGCGCTCGGCGGCGCTCCAACTGACCACACCCTAGTGACTGAGCTTCAGGCCCTCGGTTACCCTCTGCTCGCCTGCCGCACGGCGGCGCGCGTGGTCACTTCCGAGCACAAGGATGCTGGCCGCGCTGCGTGGCTCGAGGCTGGCAAAGCTTGGCTTCAAGACAAGGTGGATAAGGGCGAGCTCAAGGCGCCGATGCCCAAGACGGCTCCCGTACCCGCGCCCGCGCCGCCCGCACCCACGGCGGCCGAGGTGGCAAAGGCGCGGCGCATGGCGGCGCACACGGCCGCAGAGAAACTGAAGGCGGAGAAGCCGTCGAATAGGCCCGCGGCGAATGCTTTCGCCCTGTTGCTGAACGAAGACGAGAACGCGGATGACGACGATGAGGACGATGAGGAGGACGACGAGGAGGACGACGACGAGGACAACGACAAAGAGAAGTAGAGGGAGAGGTCGCCTTTGTGACGCCTTTGGGACATGCATAGCCTGCCGACTGACCGTTTGCAAAAAGAGGCGTGCTGCGCTTGATGGCGAGAGGTGCTTTGATTTGAGTGGCTGATTAGACCGCAAGGCAGCGCACGCCGACCGAAGACTAGGCCCCCGAGGTCCATCGCCGTCTCATACACTGCGTGCATCAAGATGGCGAGAGAGAGTACATGATGCAGGATGGTGCTTCTGCTTGGGTTCTTCTTCCGATGTCGAGATGCCGCGCCGCTGTGTGTCGTCACCGGCGGACGACCGGACTCGAGGACTGACAAACTGACATGTGAAACGACGTACTAGGCGCGGCCGGATGTTGTTCGTGCATAGTGTTTCGCTTTCCATTCGATATTAATATCCGTGGTGTGAAAACTGTGGTTTTGGTAGGTGTGCGTGCTTGCTTGCTTTGCATGAGAAGAAACTCTCTAATTAAAAACGTCCAGAACTTGCGGGCAGAAAACTTGTCGGAGGTCCTCCGACGGGTCCGTGCTTCCGAGACAAGGAGAACAAGAAGCGCCATGTACACGCTCCAAGTGCCAGGTGACTACGGATATGTCGCGCTCGCCGTCGGAGTCGGAAGCTTTGTCGTGACGACCATGATGGGTATTCCTGTGATGAAGGCGCGAAAGAAGAATGACGTGCAGTACCCCAATCTGTACGCCACACCGGGTTATCACAAGGAGGCTGATGCGTTCAACCGCGTGCAGCGTGGCCACCAGAATATGTTTGAGAGCCTTTCGTCTATGCAGACTATGTCCCTTCTCGGAGGCCTGAAGCACCCCAAGGTGGCGGCGGTCGGCTTCTGCCTCTACCTTGCCGGCTGCTACTTCTACATGGTGGGCTACTCGGACATGTCGCTCGACGTGAAGACGGCGCGGTACAAGAGGGGCGGAGGGCTCAAGTGGCTTGGTATCCTCGCTTGCATGTATACGAGCACCTCTCTCGCGGGATCGATGCTGCGCTGGTGGTGAGCTTTCATGCAGCAGGTCATCAGGCATGTCGGGAACGAGTTGTTGACGCACGCCTCGTCGGCTCGAAAGCGTAGGCGAAATTGACGAAGTCGCAGTCGCGTCACGCCCGGCGGACCGGTTGGCTGGGAGGGGAGGCCGGAGTTGCTGTGTTGATGTGTACCGGCACTGTAGGCGCGTAGATCTCGCGATGTCGAGCGCGAGTACAGTGACAACGTACCGGTACTTGTGTGAACCAGGGTGCGGAGCCGTCCGTTGAGACTGTGGTGTGGAGAGCGCGCGCGGGGGACGCGACGAAACTGACCACCTGTTGCACCTGTTTCTGTGCGTGCTTGCTTGCTTTCGCTAGTTTCTGTGTCGCCAACGAAATTCCTCAATATGGGGAAGGCGTCCACGTGCTTGGCCGACTTCCACGCATTCGTCACTGCACAGCCGTCGGCATGCGCGCTCGTGCACCACGACCGAGATGCAGGTTCGTCGATTCAGCTGACGTATCGTGATCTTGCCGATATGGCTGTCGCCGCCTGGGCTGGGTCTTCATGAGGCGGGCCTGCACCGAGGCTGTCCGATCGTGAGCTTTTGCGACGAATCTCCCGCAGTCGTCATAGCCTTTCTCGGCATCGCGTCGGCCGGTGGTGTCGTGGTTCCGATTGATCCCGCTGCACCCGAGGCGAGGCTCCAGTCCATGATTGCCGACTGCGGCGCACGATTGGCGCTGTGCGTGTGTGAATGGAAGGAGGCCCTCGAATCCAAGGTCTGTGGCCACGAGGAGCGGCTACATCTGGTGACGCTGGAGGCGGCGATGCGTGCGGGTCGCATGCGTATGTGCCACGAATCATCCATGCTTCCGTTGCCACAGCCCGACGACCATTTGCATCTCATCTACACGTCAGGTAGCACTGGCAGGCCAAAGGCGGTGCTTGTGACGCACGGAGCCATGCACGCCTACGCCCGAGCCAAGAGCAACACGCATGGGATTCAGCCTGCGCTCTCTGGCGCATACGCCAGCGCGTGCGCCTCGCGTGTGCTCCTCGCATCTGCCCACACGTGGGATCCATGTATCGGTGACACGCTCTCGACGCTGGCCGCTGGGGCGACGCTGTGCACGGCGCCTCGTGCACAGCTGTTGCAGGCGTTTGGCGGGACGATGCAGGCCTTACGAGTGACGCACGTGTGTGCGACGCCCTCGCTCTGGTCGCTGCTCTCGCTGGCCCCGTCGCAGCTCCCGTCCCTCCAGTTCGTCGCTCTAGGCGGCGAGGCGCTGCCTTTTGCTCTAGTCGCACCCTGGCTCGCACACAGCGCGAGCGCCGCCACCGGTCTACCAAGTGGGTTGCCCGTGATCGCCAACACATATGGGGTGACGGAGGTGACCGTGTACCAGACGATCGGGGCATGCGCCACGGCCGAGGCGCGCGGCACAGCGAGTGCAGGCTGGCCGTTTGCGAGCGTCGACCTGGCACTTGACACGGCGCTTGACACGGGCAGATCTGGCGGCGAGATCTTGCTTGCGGGGGAGCAGATGGCTGTGGGCTATCACGGTCGACCTGAGCTGACTGCCGAACGTTTCGTGTGGCTCGGCAGCGAGGATGTCAGGCTGTGGCTGCTGCAACGGCGGCGAGTGGATACTATTGAGACGGCAGATGGCAGCAGCGGCAGCGGCAGCGGCAGCGGCAGCGGCAGAGGCAGCAGCAGCGGCAGCGGCAGCGGCAGCAGCCCCCTCCAGACCCGCCGTCTCTGGTTTCGCACCGGCGACCTCGGCGTGTGGGAGGGAGAGGGCTCTGGGCTGCGGGTCCTGGGCCGCATCGACGCGCAGATCAAGTTGCGCGGCATCCGGGTGGAACTGGGCGAGATTGAGGCGGTCGCACGACAGAGCTCGGTCATCACCGGTGCCGCCGCCACCGTGATTGATGATCAGCTCATTCTCTTCGTGGTGCCTGCGACGGACGAGCTCAGTCTTGCCACGTTCCATGAGGCTGGCGCTGACGTGGCGGTGCGCCTGCAGCTTCGCAAGTGGCTGCCACCATCCCTGCAGCCCACCCGCCTGGTCGCGATCGAGAGATTGCCGCTCACGGCAGGCGGCAAGCTGCTACGATCCAGCCTGCCGTCGCCACCGCCGCCGATTGCGTCGCCGACTGCTCGCGGCACGTCCGCAATCGACGATCCCGCCAAACCCGAAGAGGCTCTGCGCGGCGCGACCGAACTCGCTGTAGCCAAGGCATGGGCAGAGACTCTTCCACACGGCGTTCCCGCCATCGGGCCGCACTCAAACTTTTGGGAGCTCGGCGGCACCTCGCTGATTGCGGTCAAGATGCTCGACAAGCTCCGGCGCTACCTTGACGCATCGAGCGCTGGAGGCACAGATGCCTTCGAGCGTGGCAACCAGCGCTTCGCCACGCGGCTATGCGGCCTCTATCGCAAGCCGCAGCTGCGTGACTATTGCGTGTGGCTCCAATGGGCAGCCCTGCCCGCACCTGCGGCTTTGTCCTCCGACACGACGGCAGATGCGATACGCTCCTTTGAACGCCTCGGAGAGTTTCAAGCTGCTGCAGACGATCCGGCGGGAGTGCTCAGGGACAGCGACGGCGCGTTATTCGCGGCGGGCGACCTCGCATTCCCTGAGAGCGCAGAGATGGCCCTTGCCGCGACGGCGGTGCTCTCCTTCGCGGCGCAGCTCGGTGGGAGGAGGTTGGTGAGCGAGCTGCTTGCCGCCAATGCCGATCCCGACGCCGGCAATAGCCGTACGAGGAGAGAACCGACGCCTCTGATGCACGCGGCGAGTCGGCACGAGTGCGACTTCGCCCATGGTCCTCAGGTCGTCGCAACGTTGCTTGCAGCGGGTGCTCGCGTGAACGCGGCGACGCGCACGCAGGCTACGGCATTGCACCGTGCGGCCGCTGGCGGGTGCGCCGCGTCGCTCGCACTGCTCCTTCGAAGCGAGGACTGCGCCCGGGACGCTCGCGACTTGAACAAATGGTCAGCGCTCTTCCATGCCGCGTGGGCGGGTGCGACGGCGTGCGTGCAGCTGCTGCTCGCGTGCGACGCGCCTGTAAATGAGATTGACCGTTGGAGGCGCTCGCCGCTGTGCTGGGCGTGCGCGGCCGGTCACGTCGATGTGGTCCGGTGCCTCCTGGGCGCCAATGCTGACGCGTGTGGACCGAGTAAGCCACAAAAGGCCCACCTGGAGCGCTTCTCGCAGATGGAATGGAGCACGCCCCTTCACCTGGCGTTGCATGAGTGGTGCCGGCGCCGCCCAGGGGCTTTCGCCGCAGCCACGAGCGAGGAGGAGGAGTGCCGCGCGGCCTTGGCGACGCAGGAGCCAGCTGAGGCAGCGCCGACAGAGGGTGGCGCGACAGAGATGATGTCCGAGATGATGCCCAAGAGCCTCGAGCTCATACAGCTGCTGCTCGATGCCGGCGCGAACCCTACCGCGCCAGACCAGAATGGCCTGACGCCCATCGAGCTCGTGCGGCAGCGGGCGGTGACCAAGGATGCTGAGCTGGCAGTTGCACTGATCGAAGAAAGCGCCGCGCGTGCAGCAGCGCGTGGCCACCGAAGCTCGAGGACGGCGCAGGAGCGTGGGACCACCGGTGCCGATGACCGCGAGCGCGACCCGCTCAAAACTCGCAAGGCAGCGAGCATCTTTCTGGAACGGGATGCAAGCCGCGTACACGTAAGGCGTTGCCAGTGGCCACCGGGTTCCAAAACAGCAGAAGAGCGCAGTGCGCACTGGGTCTGGCCGCCGTTTTCAACTCCAATGTGGGGGCGTCACGCCCGTAGTCTTATTAGTGCGAGCAGGTAAGAGAGTCGTGCAGGCGCGCCGAGTCCCGAGCGAGCCCGACCCGGAAATGTATATAAATGTATTCGCCGCAACCGCGGGCCGCAGTTTGAGTTTAGACGGTAGCGAGTAGGGACCCAGGGACCAGGACTACGTAGAAGCTAGATGCGACGCCGCTTACAGGCTGTGGTTACCGGGAGTTTTACTTTTTACTTAACCGTTTCAAACGGAAACGCGGCGTTTAATAACCGAACGAAACCGCTGCTCTGTCGTGTAGTCTCAAGTCTGATCGAGCCGTACGTACTTACATGCCGATGCCGGGACGTAGCCAAACCGCTCAATCAAGGGCGCGCAGCGTCACATGCAGCGATTCCTGCTCGAGCCATGCATACCTTCCTGGAAAGAGCGCATCAACAGCAGCGCGAAAGCCTTGGAGCACGGTCTGTAGCTGCGTGACCCTTTGCAGGCAATAGTCCCCGTCTGGTTCGAGGGAGTAATTCCCGTCTGGTGGTGGTGGTGCAATGAAGGTGACGAGTGTGGAACCCGATGGGCTCGCCTCGCGATACGAACTGATGCGATTTCCCGGCTGATTCACACGTGGCAGGTAGGCTGCAAGGTCGTCCCACTCGGACAGGACGCTCTTGACACGCTGGCTCTCCTCTTCTGTGCACTCTGAAAGGTCATAGCCATCGTCCGCGCCCTCATCAACGGGTGGTGCCGGCCGAATGGGCACGTGATCAACGTGCTGGCGGCCCTGCGCCTCCAGTCCGCGGGCTGCATACGTCACGACACTCAACCGGAACACCGGGACACCAAGCGAAGACAGCACCTGGCTGTGTTGCATGCAGAGATGGTGAAGCTGACGGAGCTCGTCGAGGCTGAATTCGGGAGCATCGTCGATGAGCGCGCCCATCGTTGTTTTGGGCCATTTGCTGCCAGAATTCTCCGGCTTGACATGAAGGTGTGGTTCGTTGAGGTGGCTCTTGAGTCTGGCGAGCGGTGCTGGGAATCCCTCATACACTAGTGTGAGCACTCCATTCCACGCAACAAAGAAGCTGCATGGGTAGAGTATGCAGCATTGTGTGCATGCGCGCTGCATGAGTAACGGGAGCTGCTCGCGCACGAGCGAGGCGCAGGCGCACATCGAATAGACCACATGTGCGAAATGGTCAACACAGAAAGACATCTCCAATTCAAAAATGCGGGACACAAAGCGAGGACACGGGACACACGACGGTACACACCGGACCTTCCTATTTCCCTATGCTCACCCCGCGGCGTCGAATCGCGTCATTGTGGTGTTCGGCTAATAATAAACGAGTTTTGGGGCTTGATTTGCGACCTGCAAACAAATCTGCACCACTTGGTCACCCATCCAATGGGCGCATATTTCAGTAGCACAGGTTGGAGCGCGCGAGCCCAGAACAAGCAGCATCGGGGTCTATCTGGCCTTTCATCTCTTGCGACTGTGTTACCATTGACCTACAGAAGCAACAAGTACATTAGGGTTGACGTGCCGCTCGTTGCTGTCATCCACCGATCGTGCCAGCTGGTAGCGGTGCTCATCGCCCTCGCGCAGCTGTACTTCGAAGACGGGTGGGCGGTGGCTGAAGAGCCTGGCGGGATGGCTAATGCGTGGGTGGAGACGGGCAACATGCTCGTCGCCACCGACGACACAACGCTCTCCGCGCGGACAACATACTGCTCCAATCCGAGCTACTCATACGTCGAGGGCATCTACGCGATGGCCGCGCCCGAATGCCGGGGCATGATGACCTCTGAGCTCATCACAAAGACTACCGACTCTGCCTTCGTGACGACGGCCTTTTCGGAGACTGTCACCATAGGCTGGCCGTGCGAAGACGTGGATGCCACCGGCTCAGGCGCCTATGCCGCCGCAACAGGTGCCAGCGCGGAAGAGAATGAAGCATCATGCGCCGCCAGCAACGGCACCCTCTTTAATCGCAGCAATGGCCAGTGCGGTTGCCAAGACACTCGGGCCTACTATCCGCTCGCCGTGGAGCAGCTGAGCATGTCGCTCGAGCACGCATTCGACACGTCAACTGCGTTTGGCGATTGGGAAGGCTCGTCCGTCGAGGCAGCAGGAGGCTCCGGTCTAGAAACGTTCGTCGTGTTCAAGAACGGTACGACCCGCAAGTTCAATGCGGGCGAGGTCATGGCGATGCCGCTCTCAGCATGGTTCAACATTGCCGGTGTCGACCTCGACGCCAAGAATCAGGCGGTGCGCAGAGACGATCGGGGCAATCTGCCGCCGATGCGCACCACAGGTGTGAACGTGCGCGTAGACATCCTCTACTCCAACGTCGACAGAGCCACCAAGCGTCCCGCCACCTCCGAGGGAAGGCGGGATGTCCACGCGGAGGTGAAACTGCGCCCCGAGTACGGGACGTGGACGGGTGTCGGAGTGCAAGCGATCTGGGTTGTCTTCCCGGCCGACCCAGACGACAGCGTGCCGCAGCACTACCATCTCGTCGAACGGACACGACAAGGCGTCCTCTTCCAGTTCCACACGAGCGGCCTCATCTATAAATTCAACTTCTGGTACTTGCTCAGCGTGGCCATAGCGGCGCTGGTGATGGTCAAGAGTGCAGACGTTGTCGCCGACACGGTAGCCTTCTACATGCTGCCCGGTGGGCAATCCACCGTGCTGCTCAACAAGCGCTCTGAGATAGTCTCCAAGCGCTCTGAATTCGCAGAGATCGGCATGAAGGCAGCGATCCTCGCTTGCAGCTACCGCAATTTCGACCCCGACAATAATGGGATCATTGAAGCCGTCGACATCGTACGAGTTTTCGCACACGTCGAGGGAATAACATGGCAGCAGGCACATGCGATCGCACATATGATCATGGCAGGCGCAGACACGTCGTTTCAGGGCGAGGAGGCAGGCAGTGAGGGGGGGCTCTCGTTCATCGAGTACATGACTTGCGTCGAGGGCGATGCAATCAACTTTGCCGACTTCCTCGCAAACGTCGAGCCGGCGAAGGGCACGAGTGATGAGGAGGACTGTCGCTTGGCATTCGAGGACGAACGCAAGAGCTTACCGCTCAAGAAGGGGCGGATGTTTGAGACCATGCCAGCAGCTCCCGTTCTCGGCCAATCGCTGAACCTGACGAATGAGCAAAAGCAGGAACGGCTCGGCAATCGGGGCGTGCTTCGAGTTCACTTTGAAAGGGCGAGCGGACTCAAATCAACCGACACCAATGGGCTATCTGACCCGTATGCAATGGCAGTGATCAAGAGGGTTCACGTGAAGACCAAGGCGCTGCCAAAGACACTCGCGCCGGCATGGAACGAGATGCTGCAGTTCAAGGTGACACCCCAGTTGCAGGCCGTTGTTGATGCGAACATGACGGTCTCTGTCATGGACAAGGATACCGGCATGTTGGACAAAGATGACGAGGTCGGAAAGTGTACGGTGGCTCTGAGTGCACTAGCCGAGTGCGATAGCATCACCTTCGCGGAGGCCCTAACACCTCAAGGCGTCATCTACTTCACGGTTTCGTGGACTGAAGGCGAGGCGTCCCCCATTAAGAAGAAGAAAGGAGGCGAGGCGTCGCCCGCCAAGAAGGTGGTCGTCAACGGCACCGGTGCTGGTGTACAACCGTCACCGATGCGGACACGGTCGCCGTCACCGACGCCGCCTGCCCCGCCGCCACCGCCCGCTGAGAGCGAAGCTTCCGCATCTGCTGCTGCCTCGGCTTCACCGAAGAAGAAGAAGAAGAAGAAATCATCTGATGAGGAGGTGGTCGTTACGGTTGTTCCAGCCGCGGACGTAGAGGCCCAATTAGAGACGAAGCAATCAATCTAGGAGCCGTACGCTAGGCCGCAAGAGAGCGGGGCCCAACGTCATACAATGTAATTAGTGCATAGAGAATATAGATTATAGTCCGTAGCCCAATGTTATAGACGTTATAGCCGCGTAGCGATAGAGTGAATATGCAGTAGTCGGCCTTAAACTGAGAGCACTATTGACAGTCAGACTGTCGGATATTCGCAGTAGTTTTTGGTAAAATCGCGGCGGTGGGTTCTCGAAACTGACATTTCTATATTAAGAGTTGATACCTAGTGGTCCTCGGCGAGGACCACTAATCGCGAGGACCACTAGTGGACGACCAATGACCAATCATGACGGCTTCGAGCTTGCCTGCGAGGAGGTGGCCGTGGAAATTCGATTGCCCCCGAATGTCGTCACCGAATGCACGGAGAACTTCACGCTCGAAAGAAGGATCGGAAGAGGCAGCCAAGGCGAGGTGTGGCACGCGGAAGCGCTCGCCACGGGACGATTCTTTGCCGTGAAGCTACTCACGATGAGCGCCGATGCCCTGAGCGAGCTCCGGGCACACCGCCATCTCAAGCGCTACGAACCTCACGTGAACATTCTTCATCTCGAGTGGAGCTACATGGATCGGTGAGAGCTGCGTCCTCACCATCGCTTGCGCCGCCGCCGCAACAATCTTGTTTCAAAGGTTGACCGCTACGTCATCGAATCACGTGCACAGGTCGAGCATCAATCTCGTGTCTCGGCTGTGTAAATGTGATCTGCTGGAGTACGTTCTCGCGAGGACCTCGCTCGACGAGATCGAGGCGAGCAAGTGGACGCGGAAGCTGTGCGCTGCGGTGGGTTACCTTCATGCAAAAAACGTCGTCCACCTCGACGTGAAGCTCGAAAACGCGTTCATCGACTTCAACGATGAGCTCAAGCTCGGCGACTTTGGCCTCTCAGCATTCTCGTGCCCGGGGACCAAGATGAGCAAGGCGTGCGGCTCGGGGGTCTACGCGGCGCCTGAAGTGCTCATGAGCAAGCACATCGGACCCTACTGTGGTCGCGCCGCCGATGTGTGGTCCCTCGGCATCTGCTCGTTCGTTATGGTTCGCGGTCGCTTCCCTTTCGGCGTGGACGCGCCGATCAAGGCGATTGGCGTGCACGCTACAGCTCTCAAGGATTCACACGAAACAGGGCAGCTGCGGCCGTCACCGGCGCCCATGCTCCGCGGCGAGCTGCAGCGTGGCGCCTTCTCGGCGCCACATCTTCAACTCCTTGACGCGTGCCTGATGCTGATTCCTGCGGCCCGTCCGACCGTCGAAGACATCATGAGGGCTCCCTGGCTCAATTTCCACTCTGGACCGAGCTCGCGCCCGCCCACGGCTTGCAGCTCCTCCAAGTGCAACTCCAAGGAAGCGGTTCCTCAGCCCATGTCTGTCCACGCCAACACGTCCGAGCCGAGAAGCTTTGAAATCATCTCACCCGAGCCCGTCGACACCGCGCCCAAGACGTTGCCGCATGGCAGCCTGCAAAACAGTGCCTGCTCTGGGTACGTCAGAGGTTGCAGGCAGAGGTCCTTTGACCAGTTGTCTCCCTGTACATCTCCCGACACGGTCATCATGATGCCTGAGGCGGATGTGTCCCTTAAAGTGCTTCCGCCTGCTCACGGTTTCCAGCGGTCTGGCAAGCGCTTCAAGGCGTCCCTCATGGACATAGAATTCAAAGCGGCGAGAGCATGTTGACCATCGTCCAGCTCCCATGAATGAAATTCAACGCTGGATCGCGCTGACGCGACTGAAATGAACGACAGCATGCGGGCTACAAGGCTACATGCGATGCATTCGGACTATCCGGGTATGCATGTGAGATGTGTGAGCGAATGCATGGCGTGAAATATGTGACATATGTCGTGCGTGTGGTCCGTGGACCGGACCGTGTGCGGTGTGGTCCCTTCCCTTCCTTGCCAGCTGGTGCGCCGGACACGAGTGGTTGAGTTTGCTGCGGTACAGCGAGGAGAACAATTTAATTTTGAAACGAGGCGGAGCCCCCGTCGGACGGGGTCCGGAGAGTCGAGAGTGTCGGTAGTACGCGGGATGCGAACGGAAGGCGGAAGAACGACGGTGGGGACGTAGTCCATACACAGTACACCACTTAGCCAAGCGCAACTCTGCCTCTGACACGAGCGCCCGAAACGCCCGATTCCGAGCTTAAATGGCAACCAAGCTTAGGTCCGGCTTGAGCTCAGCGCTCGTCTTCGTCAATGCCGCGATCGACGTCACGACGTCCTCCTCACGCCAGAGCCGCGAGAGCACATGCTCAATCATCCTCACGTCGGCGAGTGCACGGTGTGCCTCTGTCGGTGGACCGCCGAGCTCCTCATAGAGTGTGCCGAGGTCGTACTTGCCACGGGGCTTGTCCTTGCTGAGCAGCCGGAAAAGCTCCTCGCAGTCGCTGATAAACTCCATGCATGCGGGGCTAAAGGTTCGTCCAAAGGCTCGTCCTCCGTGCTCGACTGGGAGCTACGCCGCCTGCAAAAATGGCAATCGTAGCGGATCAATAGCGCATGCCATTGCAGGCCATCAGCACGCAGCGAGGGCCTGCGCCGATGTAGGCTTGAAGGGCCGCGAGGCCCTGAGCCACAGAAGGATTATCTGCCACGTCAGCCTTCTTTTAAGTGATGGACCTTTGTCGCAGTTGTGGGATTCGCATGCCCGGGTGGACGAGCATGTCGAGCGGTGGGCCCTCTCTGCGCCACGCGCCATCGGCAAAGCGCATCCGCTGCGCCGCGATTTCGCAGATGGCATTTTTCTGGCGGCTCCGGCCGGTTGTCTCCAGATCGTAGAGCACGAGATCAAAGTCTTCGAGTCGCGTAGCTCCACGATCAGCCGGCGGCACGGCCTGAACGGCATGCTGCTCAGGGTCGAGGAGGTCGATGATTCGTACGCGAGCAACGGCTTCGCCGTCAGCAGCCGCATGCTCCTCGACACGTTCGCCGGTCGCGGAGAAGGCCTCCGGCAGGATTAACTCGGGCAAGTCACTGCCAAGCCGTTTGGGCAGAGGAGGCGACGCATCGACTTGCGCGTCTGCAATAGGTAGCTTGACAGTCGCTTCCGCGAGTGTCAGCAGCTTTTCTGATGCAGATTCGCGGCGAACGAACTCCGAGTGCACCATCGGCACGCTTGCTGGATGAATGCGAGCTTGGCGTACGGAAGTGCTCGTCTTTGCGAAGGGCCATACATGTAGAAGAGAGCGATGAACCCTCCTAACCGTGCAGGTGTGAAGAATTGTGACGAGCTCGAGAGCGAGCGCGAGCGCGCGGCGCTAGTTCGATATTCATTTCACAGAGCTGCGCAGCAAGTCGGAAAAGAGCACACGTCGCACGAAAGTCGGAGCCAGACTGAGAGCGCGTGATCGCGGCAGTGAGCGGCGTCGTATCGTGATGCACCTCTACTCGCTCACGCTGCAGAAGAGCAGCGGCATCACCGCCGCGGTGTACGGCAACTTCTCCGCGCCAAAGCAGCAGGAGCTGGTGGTCGCCCGCGGCAAAGTGCTCGAGCTCATACGGCCAGATGACCATGGCAAGGTGCAGACGGTGCACGCGACGGAGGTGTTCGGCATTATTCGTTCGCTCGCCACGTGCCGGCTTACAGGTGGCAACCGCGACTACATCGTCATCGGCAGCGACTCGGGCAAGATTGTCATCCTCGAGTACTCTGCGGACAAGCAGTGCTTTGATCGCGTGCACGCGGAGACGTACGGCAAGACGGGCGTGCGGCGCATCGTGCCCGGACAGTACGTGGCGGTCGACCCACGCGGGCGCGCGGTCATGATCGGCGCGGTCGAGAAGCAGAAGCTCGTGTACATCCTAAACCGCGACTCGGCGGCGCGCCTCACGATCTCGAGCCCGCTCGAGGCGCACAAGAGCGCAACGGTGTGCTTCGACCTGATCGGCGTGGACGTAGGCTTCGACAACCCGATCTTCGCTGCGCTCGAGGTCGACACCGAGGAGGTCGAGAACGAGCCCGACACACGCGAGGTACTCTACGAGAAGCTCCTCGTGTACTACGAGCTCGACCTCGGTCTCAATCACGTGGTGCGTAAGTGGTCGGACGCGGTGGACCCGACGGCGAATAAGCTCGTGGCGGTGCCAGGCGGCGCCGACGGTCCGGGCGGCGTCATCGTTTGCTCCGAGAACTTCGTCGTCTATAAATCGCCCACCCAGCCCGAGCGTCGGTGCGCACTTCCCCGGCGCAAGGACCTACCTACCGCCCACGGGTTGCTCATCATCGCGGCGGCGGTGCACCGGCAACGAGACCATTACTTCATCCTGGTGCAGTCCGAGTGCGGCGACCTGTACAAGCTCACGCTCACCGTCGAGGGCGAGCTCGTCGCCGAGCTGCGCTGCCGCTACCTCGACAGTGTCCCGCCTTGTGTCGCATTATGCATCCTCAAGAGTGGTTTCCTCTTTTGCGCCGCCGAGTTCGCCAACCACAGCTTCTACCAATTCCAGGGCATCGGCGAGGATGACGACTCGCCCACGTGCAGCTCAAAGCAGTTCGAGGCCGAAGATTTTGCCGTCGTGCCGCTCGTGCCGCGCCCGCTGCGCAACCTGCTGCACGTGGACGATATGGAGTCCCTGTGCCCCATTGTGGACGCCAAGCTCGTTGATCCGACCAAAAGCGGCACGCCGTCGATCGCAGCGCTATGCGGGCGTGGGCCGCGCTCGACGCTGCGGCTGCTGCAGCACGGGCTCGCCGTGAGCGAGATGGCTGTATCCGAGCTGCCCGGCAACCCGAACGCCGTCTGGACCG
Organism: Chrysochromulina tobinii; assembly: GCA_001275005.1. Taxonomy (NCBI): domain Eukaryota; phylum Haptophyta; order Prymnesiales; family Chrysochromulinaceae; genus Chrysochromulina; species Chrysochromulina tobinii. The sequence continues at coordinate 16,696 of JWZX01003332.1, read as the reverse complement.
TGAAGAAGCGGCGAGACGACCCGTATGACCGATACATCGTGGTAAGCTTCGTCAACGCGACGCTCGTGCTCTCGATCGGCGAGACGGTTGAGGAGGTGACGGACAGCGGGCTCAAGGCCGACACGCCCACGCTCTTCGTCGGGCTCGTCGGTGACGACGCGATGATGCAGGTCCACCCGGCAGGCATTCGACACGTACGCTCCGACGGGCGTGTGAATGAGTGGAGGCCGCCTAAGGGGAAGCCGATCATCAATGCGACGGCGAACCACAAGCAGGTGGTGCTCTCGCTCTCGGGCGGCGAGGTGATCTACTTCGAGCTGGACGCGGCGGGCACGCTCGCCGAGATGGACAAGAAGGACATGGGGCACGAGGTCGCTTGCCTCGAGATTGGGGCCGTGCCCGAAGGGAGGCAGCGCTCTCGCTTCTTGGCCGTGGGTGGCTGGGACAACACGATCCGCATCCTCTCGCTGGATCCGGATGACTGTATGACAGTGCTTGCAGTGCTCGCGCTGCCGGCGCAGGCGGAGGCGGCCGCGCTCGTCTCGATGCCTATCGGGCGCGCCGGCGCGGGCGCCGCCGCTCTCTTCCTGTGCATTGGGCTCTCCAACGGCGTGCTGCTGCGCGCGCGACTCGACCCTCGAACCGGACAGCTCTCGGACTCGCGCACTCGCTTCCTAGGCGCGCGCGCCGTGAAGCTCTTTCGGCTGCCTCTAGGCGGGCACGAGGGCGTCCTCGCACTCTCGTCCCGCCCCTGGGCAGCCTACTGCCACCAGTTTGCGCTCCTCACCTCGCCGCTCGCGTACCAGGCGCTCGAGTACGGCTCGTCCTTCGCGTCGGAGCACTGCCCGGAGGGTGTGGTGGCCATCGCGGGCAACACGCTGCGCATCCTGTCGCTGGACAAGCTGGGCGATGCTTTCAACGCGGAGTCGGTCCCACTTCGGTACACGCCGCGCAAGCTCGCCACGCATTCGGTCTCGGGTCATCTCGTCATCATTGAGACGGATCACAACGCGTACAACGAGGATGAGAAGGCGCAGCTGTACGAGGCCGTCGGCGTGACGCCTCCCGTGCCCGCGGGCACAGTCGTGGACGCGGACGACGAGGAGGCCGAGGGGATGCTCATGGAGAGCAAGATTGGCGTGCCGCGCGCACAGCCGGGCAAGTGGGCCTCGTGCATCCGTCTCGTCGACCCGGTCACACGCCAGACACTCTCAGTGCTCGAGTTGGGTGACAACGAGGCGGCTCTGTCCCTCGCGATGGTGCCGGTGCGCGACCGGGCGGGCGAGACCTTCGTCATGGTGGGCACGGTGCGCGACATGACGCTGCACCCTCGGCAGCTCACCGCCGCCTTCATCCACGTATACCAGTTCGCCGAGGGGAACACCAAGCTCGAGTTGGTGCACAAGACGCAGGTGGAAGATGTGCCCAAAGCGCTCGCAGCCTTCGGCGGCCGTCTGCTCGCCGGTGTGGGCAGCCGACTGCGCCTGTACGACATGGGAAAGAAGAAGCTGCTGCGCAAATCCGAGTTCAAAGGTCTCCCCACGATGGTACAGTCCATCCACGTCATCTCGCCCTCCCGTGTCTACGTGGGAGACCTTGCGGAGTCGTTCCACTACATCAAGTACCAGCGGCAGGAGAACAATTTTGTGCTCTTCGCCGATGACGTCGCCCCGCGCTGGCTGACCGCCTCGACCGTGCTTGACGCGAACACGCTCGCAGGAGCCGACAAATTTGGCAACCTCTTCGTGACGCGACTGCCGCAGGAGGTGTCCGATGACGTGGACGACGCGCAGCTGCTCTCGTCGGCCGCGAGTAGTGAGACGCTCGCGCTCAACGGCGCCCCTTCCAAATCGGACGAAGTGGTGCAATTCCACGTGGGCGAGACGACCACTTCACTGCAGAAGGCATCGCTCGGCCCGGGCTGCACCGAGGTGCTGCTTTACACGACAATCATGGGCGGCGTGGGCGCGCTGCTGCCCCTCACTTCCAAAGATGACCTCGAGCTGATGCAGGCGCTCGAGATGCACTTGCGGCAGGAGGCGCCGCCGCTGAGCGGGCGCGATCATCTCTTATTCCGCTCGGCCTATTTCCCAGCGAAGGGCGTCGTCGACGGCGACTTTTGCCAGCTGTTCACCGGTCTTTCGCCCGATCAGCAGAGCGCGATCGCCCAGGAGCTCGATCGCTCACCCGCCGAGATTGCCAAAAAGCTCGAGGAGCTTGCCAACCGCATCACATGAGCCGCAGTAGCGGCAGAAGCAGCAGCAGCAACAGCAGCAGAGTGTGCTGAACGGAGCAGCAGTCTGGCAGTCGAGGCGAAGGCGGTGGTGGCGCGGCGGCCACGACTGAGGCAGGAGGAGAGAGGTCAGCGAGAAAGGGCCGAGAACGGGTGACGACAGCTAATATTAGCTGAGGGAGCCAGAGATACACTGCATGCATGTAATCATGTGTATGTCAAGCATCGTCACATACGCTTGCGTGACGTGTATCTCTGTGTATCTCCTCGGTTACACGGACGTCTCTCGCTGTCGGTGTCTGTCACTCGCGCAGGTCAGTGTTGACTCAGTGTAGAGTGTGCAGTGTGTCGTCAAAAATTTCGAGCAAAAAATTACTCGCTGTCGCTCGAGCGCCGAGGAGCGAGGATTCCGACGGCACACATGGGTGCACGCCTAATCGCTGTACATGTGATGCGCACCGGCGCGCCGCGGGTGACCAAAGAGCAAAGTAATAAGTATCTGAATCGACAATGTTGAATGTACTCGGAATGTCGAAACCGAACTGCATCATGCATTATCGACCATCCCCTGCACGCTTCCGACTCTTGGGATGATGGAATAAGTAGTCTTTGTGTTCTATGGGGGGACCGCGATGCAAGGCAACGCACGCGTGAGCGCGTGCACGTACTCCCCCACCCCTTTCCAAGCTATTTGTACACACGAAACTGACTGACTGACTGAAAATGTGAGACGGAACCCAAACTTCAAGTTTGCTACAGTACTTGGCCTCGAAAACGCCATCGACGCCCTCTCTCGACGAGCTCAGGCGCCACAGAGACACTCGACCTGTGCCGGGATGCCATTCTTTGGTACCGGCGCACCGAACATTTGGACTCCGCGGCAGTCGAGGCGCTTATTCCGCGTGAAGACGAATGCCGTGAAGGCGCACCCTTTCATCCCACCGCCAGAGGTGCCTATTGAGGGCAAATACGCTGGGCTCGACCACGTGATCAAGCCAAAGCTCTCCGAGACCAAGCTTTCGATCACGTTTCAAGTAGAAGACCTCATCAAAGAAGCGGTGGAACTCGAGTCAGGCAAATATGGGCCCAAGCCCAGGGAGAAGGTCGGCATCGCTCTAAACGCGTCAGCCTTGAAAGGGGGAGCTAAGGACGTTGCGGACGCGAACGGCATGGCCAAGATGATCAGAGATTGGGACACCTCAGGCGACGGTACGATCAACAAGGGCGAGTTCAGGGCGAAGGTGAAAAAGCTAATGGTTTCGTGCCAGATGGAGGACCTCTCGACCCAGGAAATGGACCAACTCTTTGGGGAGCTCGATAATGACGGAGATGGCATTCTCACCACAGAGGAGCTCAAGGGTTGGTTGGTGGAGTGGAAAAAGATGGGCCTTGCCTACGAGTCGGAGGTTAGCATCATGAAGGAGGAGCGGAAAGCGCAAGCCGCGCAGCTACGCTCGCTCGCGGATGATGTGAAGGAGGCACACGAAATGGAAGCTCAGCATCGACTAGCAGAGATGGCGCGGCTCGAGTTTATGATGCAGACGGGCAACGATTTTGAGGTGCAGCTGGGCATGGCGTGCGGCAAGCGCCGCGTCAAGGCGACCGATTTCGTTGGCATGTACTCAACACACGTCGAGGGCATGAGCAAGTCCGATTTTGAGTTCATGGTGCATAATCTCATCCCAGGAGTTACTCAGGCCAAGGCACATGCCCTCTTCGAGGTGCTGGACGACAACGGTAACCAGTTTCTCGACCTACACGAAGCGTCCACCCACCTCGCCGCCTTCCAAAAGAAGGCCATGGATCATCACCGAGAGCAGATGCGGCTCAGCCACGCCGCCCAGCGGGCGAAAAGGGCGTTGGAGACGAAGATTAAAGAGGTCAAGCTCAAGCACGACTCGATCAAGAACGGCTCGTCGACCAGTCTGGCCCTGCAGCAGATTGAAGAGGTGGAGGACGCTCGCTCAGCGAGCGACCGTGCGCGAGACGAAGAGCGTGCGCAGCGAATCAAGGACATTGCGAACCAGGCGCTGAAGAGGCTGATCAATAAGAAGCTTGCAATGGGCTTAAGTCGATGGCAAGAGGTTGCGTACATCATGCGTGAGAAGATGCGGCTGATGCGGCTTGCTGCCATCAGCTTGATCCTGCGCCCATTCTACAAAGCGTGGAACTCGTGGCGCGAGAAAATCCGCGAAGAACGGCGCCTCCGTGAGCAGATGCGCAAGGGGCTGATGATGCTCAAATCGAAAGAAATCTTTCAGGCCTTTGGGGGCTGGAAGAAGGCTTGTGGCTTGGGCGGGCGCGGCGGTGGCGGGCCACGCAAGGCCAGAACGGAGGTCGTGGCAGAGAATAATATATGTGACGCGCTGCGCTCATGTCTGCAGAAGAAGTAGAGGACGGCAGCGACCACGCCGCCCCCACCGTCAGTTACGCAGACCGGAGTCTGGAGACTCGGACGGGCGGGTGCGGGATCGAACTCCTGATTCGTGAAGATCGACGTGTACTGTTTGTCGCCCTGAACCCTCCACACTTGTCGCACACTTGTCACTTCAAAACCCGTCGTAGCGAATTTTTTAGATTATAGTAATTATAGTTAACATCAACGCTTCAAACCTCGACGTACGACGACGTGCATCATGCGCATGCAAGCGTGTACGAACCATATATGCCGCGGTCACGACTCCAGACACCTCACGCTTCCCATAACCACGCGCATAACAAATATCAAAACACATGGACACTCTCATCACCCTTAACGCGCAGTTCGGGCGTCGAACACACACTTTCACGGGGTCCCGGCGACGGGCGAGACCCTCGCGTCGCGCAGAACATATTGCATGCCGCCCAAAGCCCAACACCCTCTGCCTGCTGCCTCCTCCTGGCCCCATTGCAGCTGCTGGAGTATAGCCTCTCCCACCGTCTCCCTGACAGAGGGCCCGACGAGGCGAGCCGCTCAGCGCGCGCTCAGGAGCGTCCATAGACGAGCTCGTGCAGCCCAAAGTGCTCGCGGATGCCCGGGCGCACGTCTTCGACCTCGGCCATCTTCTCGAGGAAGGGCAGCAGTTTGAGCAGCTCCGTGTCGCTCTGGTCGTCGAACCACGACTCGATGGGGATGCCGTTGTCGAGCTGGAAGCCGAAGGCCTGTGGGGAGTTGTCCACGATAGCGGCCTTGGTCAGGTCGCGGCCGAGGATCTGCAAGTCTTTGAGGTAGTTGCCCTCGACGAGCACGCACGAGTCGCGGAAGACGCGGTGCTTGATCCACTTGCGCTGCGGGTCAATGATCGAGAGCAGCTTGTCGGCGTACACCTTCTGGGAGGCGGTGAACACGATGATCTCAAAGAGCTTGGAGACACGCTCCATGAAGAAGTCCATGTGAGGCCGCTTACGCACATATACCTGGTAGTTGAAGTTGTTGAAGTGCACCGGGAAGACGATGTCGTACGTGGGCAGCGGCACGATGGACGAGTGCAGCAGCGTCTCGTCGAGGTCGAGCACGAGAGAGATGGGAGGCGTGCCGCGAGTCTTCTTGGGCAAGCACACCGGCCGCGTGAGCCGCGGGCACGGCGGCAGCGTCCGGATGAAGGCATATGGATCGAACTCAAGCTCGCCGCCCTCGGGTTGCTGCTGCTGCTGCTGCTGCTGCTGCTGCTGCTGCTGCTGCTGCTGCCTCTCTGCAGCCCTCGCGCGAGCGGTCGCCTGAGCCTCGGCGGCCGCTGCCGCTGCAGCAGCCGTAGCAGCAGCTTCAGCGGCAACGGCAGCGGCAGCCGCTGCCTCTGCCGCTTCGTCTGTTGATACGTCGGCGCTGCTGCCGTCGGCGCCACCCTCCGCCTTCGTGCCGAAGAAAGTGAATACAGGCGAGAAAAGCGTGTCGAGCAGACCGCTACTGCGCGGTGTAGGTGGCGCAGCGTCTTGCTGGCTGCTACTGCTCGCGCCACCCATCTGCGGTGAGCTCAGTCCGCGAGGGCTGGCGAGTCCATCATTACCATACGATGGGCTCGCGTGCCCACGCGGCGACTGCGTCATGAACGAGTCCTGTGCAGCAGCGTTGCTCAGATCTGGTGAGCGCACACTTCCTGCCGCACCGTCCTCTGCGCCCTCCGTTGGAGACCAAAGCATCTTGCTCAACGAGCCCAGCAGGCCGGCAGAGCGAGGCGTGGAGCCTGGAGGTGCAGGCGTGCTCGAGCTGCCTTCAGCACCGCGCGGACTGAACATCTGGCCGCACCAACGGTCGGCGTAGGCAAGGCATTGGAAGGTCTCCCCTCTGTGGTGCCTCCGCCGTTCTACGGTTCAAAAACACCGGGGGGTGCCGGATCACGAGACCTGTCCGTGTGCACTGTGCCGCCAGTGTGCCTGGTGCCGCCACTATGGATAGTGTGCCGCCAAGGTTTGGTTTGCAACGCGGGAGCCAGGTATTCACGTATTCTGTGCAGGATGCACGCTAGATTGAAGATTGTTTCACACACTTGACACTATCCCCACTTAAATCTCCACAAACTGATTTTAGAACTGAGTGATCGACCCAAAGTGGTAGAGGAAGATGGTCTTTCTGGATTCACACACTATCCCGACCACCTGATTTTGAACTACCCCTGCGTGCAATGTACCCGGCCGTCTCACAGGACGGCCTCATGGGCGCGCTCACTGGGCTTTCGGCGACGACCGCCTCGGGCGTAGCAGAAGCAGGAGCCGGGGCGACCAGGACGGCGGCTGCCGCGACGTCGAGAGCCAACAAATCCCAAGGCCGCTTGCCACGCCGGTTGAGCATCTCGGCCGCGTCCGGGCACGCCTTCAGCAGCACCTTGAAGGCCTCGGGCTGCTGCGCCGCCGCTGCCTTGTGCAGCGGCGTTTCGCCGTCGCTGTCGAATGCAAGGGCCTCCGAGCCTGCGCGCAGCAGCAGCGTGCAGACGGCCGCGTGCCCGGCAGTCGCCGCCCGCATGAGCGGCGTCGCGCCGCCGGTCGTGCGTGCTAACACGGGCGCGGAGCTGCGCAGCAGCAGCGAGACGCAATCCGTGCTGCCGCTGCGAGCCGCGTAGTGAAGCGGCGTGTAACCTGTGCGTCCGTTGCCACCATCGTGATAAACGGCGGCCGGGTTGCGCTCCAAGCAGCGCCGCAGCTTCTCGAGGTCGCCGGCCTGCGCCGCGCTGCAAGCGGAGCGCGCGAACTCCATCTCCTCAAGCGACTGCTCAAGGCCGGTGGGCATGTGCGTGTGGTCGCAGCCATCGGGGCCACACACGTTGCACGCGTCGCCCACCTTTTGCCATGTGCCTTCGCCGGCCTTGCCCCACGTGATCTGCGGCATGCCGTAGGAATTCAGTTGTCTGCGCCAATATTCACACACAACGTTCTCGAGCAATTATGATGACAAAGATCTTCTTCATCGAAGTGACCAAGCGCGAATTTTTGCGTGTCCACAACTCCTAAATGGCGTCCCGGCGCCGCCTCCCTTCGTCATGGACGCATCGTCGAGGTCAACATCTATGGTAATGTCGCCCGGGGACGCTCAGCAAACGACGCCCAACTGGCTCAAGTCGCTCTCGCCCACTCGGAAGTCGCTCTCACCCTCCCGCATGGCGAACTCGCCGTCCCGCGAGCAGCTCCTCGATCAGGAATTGCTCCAGCTCAACGACTTGCGGCACGCGGAGCTCGCGCGTATGGACGATCTGCAGCGCACCGTCGAAAACACGCGTTCGCAGTTCAGCACCCTCTCGGTGCAGCACGCTGCCTCGACGCGGCTCATCAAGGCGCTCCGTGAGGAGAACGACAAGCTGCGTGCCCTCGTGGAGAGCGGGCGGACGCAGCCGCCCGCAGTGGAGGTGCGGCAGCTCGAGGCGGCGCGGCAGCTCGAGGCGGCACGGGCCGAGGCCGCCAACGAGCACCTCGAGTCCCTTCGCGAGGCCATGCGCATCGGTAGCGACGAGCTGAGGCGGATGGGAGAGGAGGTGTCACAGCTGCGCTCGCAGCACGTTGCCTCTCAGGAAGCGAAGCTGGCGGCGCAGCGGCAGGCGGCGGAGCTGCAGCGCGCGCTGCGCGTGCGCGAGCAGCATGGCGCCGCGCACGACGCTCAGTTCAAGATGCTCAACGAGCGTGCGGACCGCGCGCATCAGAAGAGCGAGCGGCTCGAGGAGCAGGTGGCCGAGCTGCGCAGGCAGGTGGAGCAGGCGCACGGGGAGCTTGCGGCGGCGAGCCGCGCGAAGGCGGAGAGCCGCGCGCGCGAGACCGCCGCGACCGCCGCCGCCGCCGCCGAGGCCGCCTCGCGTGCGGAGCTCAAGGCCCTCCTTGGCGCGGCGGAGGCGCGCCTCGAGGCCCAGCAGGCGGACCTGCGCGACGCACGCGCCAAGCTATCACGTCTCGAGGCGGGCGACAGCGAGGATGTGCGCGGCGCGGCGGAGGAGCACGCGAAGGCCGCGCGCGCCGCGCGCCTTGCGGACGCCGAGGCCGGCTTGGGCGAGATGCGAGTCAAATACGATGCCGAGCGGTATGAGAGGCGAAAGGCCGAGGGGCTGCTGGCCACCGCGAGAGAGGAGGCGCACGGCCTCTCGCAGCGCGAGGCGAAGCTGGCGGCGAAGCTTGGCTCGTGCCAGGCGCGGCTGCTCGAGCGCGAGCGCGAGCGTGCCGAAGAGCGAGTGCTGCTCGAGCAGGCGCAAGCAGTGGCGCGCATGGCCGAGGCGGAGCGATCGTCCCTCAAGGAGCAGCTGCGGATCGCGGAGCAGTCGTCCGAGGCGCGCGCCGACAGCGAGGGCAAGCTGCTCACGGAGCTGTATGGGGCGAAGCGGCAGCAGGCGGAGGCGGAGCGTGCCGCCTCGGAGCTGCGTTCAGCTCTCGCGATGCACGAGGCACGCGTCCTTGCTGCCGAACAGAGAGTGCGCGACGCGCAGGACGCGAACGTGCCACTCCGTCAGCAGGCGAAGCACGCGCTCGACTCCGTGGGGACCTACGAGGCGCATTTGAAGCTTAAGGCGGAGGAGCTCGTGCAAGCCAAGGCGCAGATCGGCAAGCTCGAGGTACAGCTCGAGATGGAGCGCGGCGTCGAAGCGGCTCAGCGCGAGGATGCCCTCAACGAGGCCAAAAGAGACCTCAAGAAGGCGCAAGCTGAAATTCACGAATGGAAGGCTCGGCACGAGATGCTCTGGGCGCAGCTGGGCGCCGAGAAGAGCGCGCAGCGGCACTCGAAGGCGCAGCTGAGCGAGGCGCAGGGCGCGCTCACCGACATGAAGGAGCAGATCGTCATGGCCAAAGAGGCGGAGCTCGCCGAGGCGCATCGCGAGCTACGAGAGCAGCAGTCCAAGATCGCCGGGGTCGCGAAGGTGGCCGAGCGCGCGACGGAGCAGCTGTCGGTCGCGCGCGCGGAGCTCAAGATGCGTGCGGAGCAGCAGCGGCTCCTGCTGGAGAAGCTCTCGAATGCCCAGGACGCTCTCCTCGCCAAGGAGAAACAGCTCGCAGCATACGAGACCACGAGCAAAGCCTTTGAGCAGCGCGCCGAGGGTGCCAACGGCCGCGTCGCCCAATCGAGCAGCGCATCCACCAAGCTGCAAGACCAGCTCACCCTTGCGTACGACAAGCTGGCCGCGCTCGCCCAGGACGTCAAGGTCGCTCGTGAGCGCGAAGAGAGCGCGCGCTCCGAGGCTCTGGCGCGCCTTGCCGACAACGAGAACCTCGCGGCCGAGCTCCACTCGGCGCGCGCGCGTGTGGGCGCACTCGAGCAGAAGGTGCGCGTGTCACGCGAGGCCCGGATGCACGTGCAGCAGGTGCTCGAGCAGCGCGAGACGCAGCTCAAGGCTGCTCTGGCAGCTGAGCGCTGATCGACGGCGCGACGCACGAGCGCACGGATGTCGATTGAAGCCATTCGCCCTCAAGCATGCATCTCCGCCCATCCGGGGCGCGTTTTGATCGTCGATCAGCGCGACTCCCACGCGGCTTCGGGTGACGCAAAGTGTGGACTGACCGTCCAGCACCGTCGAGACCAAAAGGGTTTCATTCAAGATTCATTCCATTTTCGTACAAGTATGACACGAAGGAATCCACTTTCTAGATTCGAGGCCGCAGGGTCGTTTCCCAGAAAAGACTTCAATTAGCGCAGCCCCGACGGTGCGACCCGCCCGCGGCCTGGTGCCGGCTCCCGCGTCTCGACCGGCACTGCACGCACCACGGCCAGCACCGGTGGTCCGAAACATGCATACACGCGTGCATTCACACACGCGTTCACTGTTCACTCTCTCGCCGCGAAATCGCGTCGGGCTCGCGCTACCTCGCGCTGCGCACGCGCGCTCCCCAAGAAACATACAATACTCACGCACGCCGCTGCTTCTCTGTCCCTCGCAGAACACAAAAGACAAATGCAGCTCATCCATTCCGCGACCCTCGCCATGCGCGCGCCCGTCATCACCATGCAGGCCACCGATTTCTGCTACGGCCTCCCCGGCAACATTGCGCCGGCGGGCGACTTCGACCCGGCCGGGTTCTGCGCCGGCAAGAGCAAGAATGAGGTGTACCGCTTCCGCGAGGCCGAGCTCACCCACGGCCGCGTCGGCATGCTCGCCGCCGCGGGCTTCCTGGTGCAGGAGTTCTTCCACCCGCTCTTCTCGGGCGACAACGGCCCGGCCATCGAGCAGATCCCGCAGCTCCCGCCGCCTCTGTGGTTCGGCATGACGCTCGCAATCGGCGTCTGCGAGTCGTTGCGCATCCAGAAGGGCTGGGCGAACCCGTACGAGGGCAAGGACATCTCCGGCAACCTGCTCAAGGAGGACTACTACCCCGGTGACCTCGCGTGGGACCCGCTCGGCCTCAAGCCCACCGACCCGGCTGAGTTCAAGCTGATGCAGGAGCGCGAGCTCTCGCACGGCCGCCTCGGCATGCTCGCCGCGGCCGGCTTCATTGCGCAGGAGGCCGTGACCGGCACCACCTGGGCCTCGACCGACTCGACGGAGGAGGGCATCCTGCTCGGCGGTTGGTTCGCCCAGCGCGCCGCCGACCTCGCGCAGTAGACGCGTCACCGATCGACCCTCTAGAATGACGGGGGTGCAATGTGCTGTGCATGAGAGCGCGGACTCAGGTCCAGAACCTCCTGCTTAGGAAAAGCGAGCTTCTGCAGGTGCACCGCTAAGAGAAGAATGCTGGGCAACGCGCAGGACCGTCTTTTTTGGCCCTGAGGCGATCGTTGTGCGTTCATCGTCCTAGTGATTAGTGAACATGATACATGTCGTGGCACGCCCTCGGGGGGCGGTTGGTCTCGCGATGGCCTAGGTCGCTTTCCTCTCGTCGGACAAGAAAAGGCTTCACGGCAGGTGCTGTGTTTTTCTCTCGTGTCTCGATAAAAATGGCCTCCATGATGGGCATTGGGATTGGGCCGACGACGCTGCTCGACCTGCTCGAGATCTGTCCTGTCTGTGCGCCGCTCGTGGCAGCGCCACTGAAGCCGATGCAGGATTCCGAGCGGGAACGCTGCACCGTGTGCGGTGTGCCAGCCGACAGCCGGATCGCAAGCAGCGAACCATACTTGACCGCCCTCGGAGTCCAAGTTTGCAAGAGCTGCGCTCTCCTAGTGCAAGATGAGCGTGCGTGGCAGCTTCGCAAACGCTGCGGCATGGGTCTCAAGGTGTTGCGGTGCCGGTGCTGCGGGCAGGCCGTGCCGACAGAGCTCAAGCTGCTGGCGCCAGACGGACGTTGGCTGAATGAGGTCGGGGCTGGCCGAGAAGGTGCTGCGGCGCTGCTGAGCGAGTGCCACAGACGCGTACTCGAGCTGCCTGACCCCGAGAGAGCCATCCCACCGCCGGTCCCGATACCTGCGGCCGACCAGCCGAGCGCTCGCGTCGCGTGGCCGTCTAGCCTGCACGTCGAGTGGCCACCTTCGCCTACTGGCCATGCGAGCCATTTCGCCGGGCACTTTTGCGCGGACGACGTGCTCGTCGAGGACAATGACAAATTCGATACAGACTCATGGCACCCAGGGACATGGCCGCCCTCTCCGCTCGTGCCCTCGTCGAACTCGCGGCCCTCGCAGAATGCCGCCCTTGCCTCCGCCTTCCGTGCGACACTGCCGCGCCGTGACACGGCACCCTGGGAGACAGCACCAACCGCGGCCACCGCCACTGCCATCGCAGACTTCCTCGCGGAGAAGTACGGGCTCGCAGGCTCCGCCGCGAGCAGCATCAGCAGCAGCGGCGGCGGCTTCTGCGGCTTCGGCGCCGGCGGCTTCGACCGCAGAGGCGCCTTCGGCGGCGGCGGCGGCGGCGGCGGCGGCGGCAGCGGCGGCGGCGGCGGCGGCGGTGACGCGTTCAGTAGGTGGTCCGAACTGCAGAATGAATTGCTCGTGGCTGAGCAGATGGTGCTCGAGGTGATGGCCGCGCCGCCGCCGCCGCCGCCTCCCGGCGCCGCGCCGCCGCCCGCTCCGCCCTCCCCGCCGCCACCGCCGCTCGCGCCCGAACCGTTGCTTGCGCCGTCGTTTGCGCTGTCGTTCGCACCGTCGTCAGCGCCGTCGCTCGCACCCGCGGCGGCGCTCGCGCCCGCGGCGGCGCTCGCACCAGCGGCGGCGAGCACTCAGCTGAGCACTCATTCCACAGAGCAGCTCATTCCACAGAGCACTCAGCTGAGCACACAGCTGGCCGGCGCACTGGCGAGAGCGCCGTCCTCTGCGCCACTCGCGCAGGCCTCGTGTGGCGCCGTCCTGTGCGCCTCGTGTGGCGCCGTCCTGGGCGCCTCGTGTGCACAGGGCTCGTGGGCACAGCCCTCGTGGGCGCCTCCCCCGACGCCACCACCCACGCCGGTTGTGGCGGAGGCCGAGGCGGCGGCAGAGGCGGAGGCAGAGGGGGAGGCGGAGGCGCTGCTGCAGGCGGAGGCGGCGCTGGCGGCGGAAGAGCGCACTCTAATGGACGAGCTGAACGCCCTGTCGGTAGGCAGGCTGCTGCCGGGAGGCGTCCTCTTGTCTGGAGGGGGACAGCTCACGGCGTCCGAGTATTCGGACGAGGATCAAGCGCTGGCGGAGCAATTGGCCGAGTTGGAGGCGGAGGAGGCGCGCGAGCTTGCACTGCTCGAGGCGGAGGAGGCGGAGGAGGCAGAGGAGGCGGAGGAGGCGGAGGCTGCAGCGGAGGTGGAGGCGGCAGCCTTGGGGGCGCAGGTGGTGGCGGCGCTCGAGGCGGAGAACGAGGCGCTGGAGGCGGAGGAGACGGCGCTACGGGCCGAAGCAGCCGAGGCGGCCGCGCTGGAGCCGCGCATCACCTTGCCAAAAAGCCTGCCTCTGCAGCCGTATTGCATGCAAGCGCCACTGCCGCTGCCCCAGCTGCCGCAACCACAGCCGCTGCAGTCACAGCCGCAGCTTCGGCCGTCACCACCGCCACCGCCGCCACCGCCGCCATCACCGGCGCCGCCACCACCGCCTGCGCAGCCGCCTGCGGCTGATGATCGACCGCTCAGGGTGCAGTTTGTGGAGCATGATCAAGGACAGGCCCCGGTGCCCGTACCGAGGCCCGAGCCATTGGCGCCCTTATCCGATCCATCGCCGTCGTCATCGCCGCCGCTCGGACAGGCGGCGCCGCACGGATCGTCCATGACGCCTGGAGTCCCTTCGCCTCTCGCAGTCGTGGTACCGACTATGGCCACGGTCGGCGGGGGGGGAACGCTGAAGAACGACGTGGCCCTCAGGGAGGAGGAGAGCATCCAGCCGCGCTGGAGGGCACCCGTGGATCGGCATTACTTTGCGGGGGTCATGGCGCTGGCGACGCAGGTGGAGGCGATGCCAGTGATCAAGTGGGTGCCGGCATTGCCGGTGCCGGCGGTCCCGAAACCAATGGCACTGCCACTGGCCGTTGTTTCTCGGGCAGAGCGGGTGGAAGAACTCCTGCACAAGTATGCACCGCCGGCCCCGGCATCGCCGGCACCAGCACCGCCGGCCCTGGCGGCACCGCCTGCATCGGCACCACCGGCATCGGCGATACAATCCCCGCCGCCTGCAGCCCCGAGAAGCCGCAATCAAGGGGCCGTGCGGAAAGCGAGCGCGGCCGCGGCGGCCCTCGATCCGCCGCGCCCTGGCGCTGTGGCCAGCGCTGCGGCCCTTGCCGCTGGTCTTGGCGCCGGTCCGTTTGCCGCCCAGCCTTCGGCTGTGCGCCCTCCTCTGCCAGCAGACAACCCCCGCCATTCGCCGTCGTGGCGTGAGTCAGCGGCCCAGAGAGAGTTAAGGCTACGAGGCACCTCGGCGAGCGTTCTCGCTGGGTCGACTCGGGGTCGTCCGCGCCCTACGCGCCGCGCCGAGCCAATGAATATCACACCCATCTATCGGCACGAGCTCCTCAACATTGTCGGGCCCGAAGCCGGCGACGCAGACGGCACACTCCGCAGATTAAGCGCGGCACTTGGCATCGCGCCCAGCGTTGGCCGTGAGGCGTACCACCGAGACTACGCGCGCCTCAACCCGGGCGCCTTCTTCCGCACGAGCTACACGGGGCGCACCGGCGCCGACACGTTCCCCCTCACCCCACGCCGCTAAGTTCGTTTGGACCTTATTTGAATTGAATGCCCGGTCTTGACCCAAAGGGGTAGGGGAGGGTATTCTTTCTGGATTCACACACTATCCCCACCACCTGATTTTGAACTCAGTGGTTGACCCAAAGGGGTAGGTCGAGGGTATTCTTTCTGGATTCACACACTATCCCCACCACCTGATTTTGAACTCAGTGAACTCCTTTTGTAGGGGGAAGGGTGTAGACGATCGGTGACGACCGGCTAGCAGCTTCCATTGAGCAGCCGGTGTTAATAACGCGTTGTGTGTTCCACCGCGTTGCTCCAATAGTTTTTATACGATCGTGCTAATTTCGAAGGAGCTTTTATGTATGAAGTCGTGTCTAGCCTCTCTTCAAGACGGGGGACGAGCCCGCAACCAGCCGCCTATCTTGGCCGAAGAGGTCTGGAGCTGCTCGACCGTGGCACTGCCGATTGGGATCTGATGGAAGGCCTCGTAGTTGCGGAGCGCCGTCGCGAGCTCACCCTCAGTGTAGTTTGACTCACTCACCCCGCCCTCGCCGTCCGTCTTCTCGCCCTCCTCGAGGAGATGGGCCTTCTCCTGGGCGGGCGGCTCGGATGGTGGTTTCCAGTCCAACAGTTGGCAAAGGTCTTTGCGCAACGCAAGGTTCATGTAGCAGTAGGTGATGGTGAGCACGATGATGATGCCGAGCCATGAGTGCAGCGTCGTCTCGAGCCCAAAGTAGAGGTACGAGATGATGATGAGGATGGCCATCACCGATGAGTTGGCAAAGTTCTTGACGATCGCGTCGGCATACGTGTACACGAGTGCGACCGCAAGGCCATGAAAGGCCTGGAAGAGCACAAGCAGCGACGCTAGCAGCGTGTACCCCTCGAAGAAGCCCTTGGGACCGTCGACTGCGTGCCCGTGCCCGTGACCACGCCCGTGCGTGTCGGACACTGAGTGCAGGTACGAGATAATCGCGAACGCCGAGCCAAAAGCGTACAAGAACGAGTTCTGCAGGTTGGCAGGCACCTCGAAGCCTTTGATGATGAGCTGGTTCCACACCGAGGTGAACGCGGTGATCGACGTCGCGGTGCCGATCATGTAGTATGCCTTCATGGGCAGGTAGCCTGTGCCCTTACAGGCGTCATATTGTACGATCGCAATGGCGCAGCATTGCACGATGATGCACACCCATTTGAGCGCGTGCAGTCTCTCACCGGCAAGGCGCAATAGCAGCGCGCACAGGTATGGCGCAATAGACTTGCCAAGGGCCATCGAGCCCGGATCGGCCAGCTGCAGGCAGTAGAACGAGAGCTGGTTGTTGATTGTGTACATCATCGAGAGACCGAGGTAATGGAAGACGATCTTAGGTGATACGCCCTCCCAGAGCGGTTTCTTGCTCGAGGCGACGTGGTTGTAGTGCAGCGACCCCGCCAGCAAGAGCTTGCACATCTCCGTGAGCGCCACCGAGGAGGCTGGGTTGAATGTGTACTTGCCGTCGTTTTGGCAAAGCTTGAACAGTAGGATGGCCATCGCCTGCACGACGACGAGCGTCATGAAGGCGCCCAGCTGCTTGGCATACTCAGTTAGCGCCATAACACTCCCAGCGCCCGAGCCGACCTTTTTCACAGCCAATGTTTATAATTCGACACCCAAGACACCGGACCGGCGTACATACGGATGCGGTTACCACTAGCTTTTCACATGATACAAGCAGACACGGCGCGTCTTCGCTTAGGTTCGTGTTAATTATTATTTCGGCACTGAATTGAAGGTGAAGCGGCATGTATTCGTCGGGATCACATTTCACCTCGATGGGTTGAAAGTCCCCGAATGTGGGACGGCATCCGAGCAGAACGTCCGGGGGAGGCGACGATGGCGCCGTCGTCTCCACGCGCCGCGCCCCGCCATCGTCGCCACCCTTGAGCCCTGGCTGTCGAGCTGTCGAGCTGTCGAGGCGTTGTCGAGGCTCCGTCGAGCCGCTGTCGAGGCCTAGCCTGTCGAGCCTG
>JWZX01003331.1:0-27373 GCA_001275005.1 Chrysochromulina tobinii | reverse complement strand
GCCTCGCCGGCGACCACCGCGCGCACCACTTGATCCCCAAACTTGCAGCGGTAGTCAGAGCCAGCGCTGAACCGCGCACCGCTCAGCAACACGAGTGTGTTCCCGGCCGTTCTCGGCCCGCCGACGGGGGCGAGGCTTTGCACGCCAGGCTCCGGGTAGTAAGAGAACGGCACTCCGTCAGTCGTGAAGTTGTACGAATCAAGTGACACTTCGAGTGGCATGGTTCCACGCCCGTTCGACGGGGACACGCAAGCCAAGGCCGTGTCCATGAGCACGGTTGCGCTCACCGTTGCGTTTCCAAACCGGCAGGCATAAGAGAGCCCGCCCTCAAAGAACGCCCCGTACACCACAACACTCGTATCCCCGCCTACGGGCCCGCTTGTCGGACTGAAAGCCGATACGCGAGCGGGCGCACGGTAGCTGTACGAGGCCGTGCTGACGCCGAATTGCTGCCCGTTCAACGTCACCTCGACGGTAACCGGATCCGCCTCCGTCAAGGCATCCGCAACAATCTCGACGCCACTCAGCAGGTGCTCGTCCACTGCCGAGCTTGTGCGCGCACCGAACCCAAAGCGCCAGCCCGGCTGCGGACGCCAACGAGCAACAGTCAAGTTGACGACGAGTGCCTCGCCGCCGTACACCACTTCCACGCCAGCCAAGCCATACGACACTCTCACCGCGATGAACCCCTCAGAGCGCAGCGCGGCTGGTACGCTTGTAAGTACTGCGTCGTCGTACGTCACTTCGAGGCGAGCCGAGCCGCCCGTGAGCATAGAGACGCGCAAGCCTGCCCACACATCCGCCTCTCCGAACGCGCGCGTTGGCAGCGGACCGTACAGGAAGCTGATGCCTTCGGCGCCGCAGTGTGCGCTCATGCCAGCATTCCCACAACTGCCACCCGACATGCGCACGGAGAAGGAAGCGGTGAATGCCCTAATGGGCCGATCGCCGTCGAGCGCTGAGAGCACAATCGACCCCAGCTCGCCGTAGCCCACCGAGGTCAACTGCAGCCAACCCCGAGAGGGCGCCGTCACAGCGGTCCCATACAACGTGCCAGATACACCTCGCCCTTGAATCATGCTCGAGTTCGTACTTGCCACACCGAAGTCCGGCCTGAGCACCCGCGCCGAGCCTGATTGAACCGACGTGGGCGTGATGCAATGCACCGCACCGTTCATGTATGTCGCAGGCACCAAGGAGTCCCCGTGCCACTTCTGAGGAGCCGAGTCGTACGAAAAGCTCGCAGCTGACTGGCCGAACTTGCACTGCAGGTCGGACCACTGGCGCAGCAAGCCACTCCCTCGCACGGTGATGTTCGTGCCGCCGTAATACATGCCGGCTGACGGCACCACCTCATCCACGCGCACGGGTGCAAACAAAGTAAACGTCAAGCCGCTCACACTGTAGTCCTGCGAGTTCAGCGCCACCTCAAGCGACACCTCGCGTGTCAGCTCTGCAGACAAGCTAGCGGCCGTCATCGTGGGCGATACACACAGCAGCGTGGATGCCGCACCCGAGTTGTCGAGCGTCGCTGGCACGACGAGATCGTCGAAGCGGCAGCGGTACGTACGGCCCGCGGCAAGGCCGTCTCCAGTTAGGCGCACCAGAGTGTCGCCTGCTGTGGGGCCCGCGCTGGGGCTCACCGCGCTCAGGGCCGGCGCCCTGTAGTACGTGAAGTCCACGAAGCTCTTCGTATACTGCTGTGCATTCAGCGAGATCTCTACAGGCACGCGCCCGAGAGGCATCGGCGAGGATGCACAGTGAATCGTCGAATCGACCGCATGGAAGCTTGCGTTCACAGTCGCGCTCCCAAACCGGCACTTATACTCCGATCCAGCGCCAAAGTTGGCGCCCGCAACCGTCACTAGCGTCGCTCCGCTCTCCGGCCCACGCTCTGGATGAACGCTTGACACCGCGTGCGGTGCGCTGTACACGAACACCACGCTGCTCGACGTGAACTGCTGCCCATTGGATGCCACCTCCACACTCGACCCTCGCGCCTCGACCTCGGCACCGGAGACCACGAGCACGTTGTCCAAACGGTGCACATCGGTTCGAGCCTCTCCCGTCCGCGAGCCAAGGCCGAAGCGCCACGAGCGCCGCGGTAACCAGCCGCCCAAGATCAAGCCGTTGATGAGCGGCAAGCCTCCCACTAGCACGCGCAGCCCAGTCGACATGTACGCCACCGACACGCGCACGAATCGTGCGAGACGCACCAGACTGCTCTCCATCGGCCGACTCACGATGAGCTCACCTGCATAGCGCACCTCGAGGCGCCCAGTGGACGTGAGCAGCGAGACGCGCAGCCCGTCACCAGCCCCTTCTTCGCCAAAAGGCGCGTCTGGGAGGTCGCCGAAGCAGACGCTCACGCCCTCGCCGCCGCCGCCAGTTCCCCCACCGATGTACAGATCAAAGGACGCCGCCACGTAGAGCTGACGAGGATCCGCCATCAAATGCTCGTGCGTCACCAGCGCGCTGATCTGCTTCGTCTGCTCCGAGGTGAGTGACAGCTCGCCACCAACGACCAGGGCGCCGCGCGGACCCGCCGTGTGCAGCGTTGCAAGCCCCTCCAACTCATCAGCGCCCTCAAAGTCGAGCCAGACGGACACAGAGGCGCCGGAGGACCTGGCAGGCACGGACGCGCAGCGCATCTCCTCGCTGCTCACATACGTCGCGTGCACCGACGCATTCGTGTCGCCAAAGCGGCACAGGGCCCCACTGAACGGCTGGAAGCCCGTGCCAAGCACGCGCACATACGTCGAGCCCGTGTGCATGCCGCTGCTTGGGCTCACACCAATCACTTGCTCGGGAGTGTGGTACGCAAACACCACGCCGCTGCGACTGTACTGCTGCCCGTTCATGGTCACCTCGACCACCACATCCGACGCGGCAAGCTGTGAAGGAGATGCGCACGTCAGATTCGCCTCGCCGGCGACCACCGCGCGCACCACTTGATCCCCAAACTTGCAGCGGTAGTCAGAGCCAGCGCTGAACCGCGCACCGCTCAGCACCACGAGCGTACCTCCTTGACGTGGACCTCCAGATGGTTGAAGGAGCTCTATTCTTGGTTCAAGATAGGCGCTAAAAAGGACTCCATCACTGGTTTCTGCATCCGACGTTATTCCAATTTCCAGCGGGCTTGCTCCAACTGCAAGCATCGACGTGGTGCAGGAAATCAGTCCACTTCCGTTAGCTTCCGCTGTGACGTGCACGCCACCGATGCTACAATTGTATCGAAGGCCTCCGTCGAAGCTCGAACCATGCACAAGAACAGCAGTGCCGCCCATGCTCGGTCCGCTTGCAGGGCTGAAAGACGAGACGGTTGGAGGATCTTGGTATGTGTACTCCATGGTACCCAGCTGAAACTCCTGGTTGTTTCTTGACACCTGTACGCGCACTGTCTCATCATCGACCAGCGCGTCCGTAACGATGGAGAGGCTTCGGACATGGTGTTTCTGAAACTGTGAACCAGTACGAGCTCCGACTCCAAATCTCCAGCTGGATTCGGGCTGCCAGCGTGACATCGTCAAGTTCGAGATGTGTGCATGACCGTCGACGAAGACACTCAGCTGAGAATCTGCAACGACAGCCATCACCATATGCTCGCGCGTCCCTTCATCGACCGTTGGAGCGAGGGACCAACCGACATTCGCCAAGGAGACACCACCGTAGCTCACTCGAAGCTGCCAAGGCGTCGAGGTCACAATGGTCAGTCTGAGCCCCTCGCCCTCCGCCCCCGTGATGCCGTCGCCATAGACGCTGCCAAATAGCACAACGACCTCCTCACCTCCGCATGCGCGCGGGCCAGCCACTCGACTACATGGTGAATCTGATACTGCAAGGTTGAACGATAGCACGAACTGGCGAACAGCCTGGGCGTGGTCTGCAAGTGAGAATGAGATTGAGCCAGTGACTCCCGGAGATGATGCGGTCAAGAGAACGCCATTGCGCTCAAACGTAGCATTCCCATAGAGCGTGTACAGGTGGGTGTCGGTAGCATTGAGCTCAAATCGGCGAGCAAGGCCAGCAGCCATTGACGAAGGGGCGATGCACACCACAGCCCTTGTTGAGGTGTACTGCGATCGTGGGAAAGCTGGTCCCGACCACGTTAAATTATCCGTTGAGTATGCTGATGCCAGATCCGACGTCCCAAAACGGCAGAGACCTGTCACTCGCTCAAAGCCCTGGCCGAAGAGGGTCACCTCAGTGCCGCCATGAAAAAGCCCACGTGTGGGTGTCAGCGAATACACCTGCAATGGTGCATACGAGCGCCAGGTGAACGTAACCGACTGCGATGAGAAGTCCTGGCCATTGGTCGACACCTCCAAGGCAACGCTCTCGCCACCGAGACCACGCGGAGTATGGCACACGAGTCTTGAGGCACTGGGCTCATACGTAGCGGTGACGGCCAGCAGCCGACTACCAAACTTACACAAGTAGGTCGAACCATCCGCAAATCCATCTCCGTAGACGTGCACGTATGTGCCACCGGCCGCTGGGCCGAATGAAGGTTCCAACCGGTGCACCACAGGATTATCTTTAAAGGCGAACTGAGCAGCAGTGCTTGAAAACTGTTGGCCGTTCAAGGAGACGCGTACGGAAGCAAATGTGGCGGCAATAGATGGAGTTCGACAGAAGATATGCATGGAACGTCCATCAAAGGTCGCAGGGACTCTATAATTGTCGAACTGGCACACGTAGTGCGACCCGTTTGCCAAGTTAGCGCCCGAGACGTGCACACCTGACAATCCTTGAGGCGGCCCGTGAGAAGGGTGGATAGACGACACTATCGGCACAGGATAATATGAGAATAGAATTCCATCTTGTGTGAACTGCTGCCCGTTCGGGGCGAGCTCCACTGCTGCAAGTAGAGCAGAAGAGTGGGCCCCGAATTGTACATCGAATTGTTGGACTGTATAGCTGCTCAGCGATCCGCCAGTGCTTGCACCCAGGCCATACTCCCAGGTTTGACCAGGTGCCCAGTCAGTCAGAGAAACCCCGTGCATCAGAGTACCTTGCGTGCGAGACTGGACTCGCAAGCCACCGGCATCGACTTCTATGGTGCACTCGGCGATCCCAGAAATGTCAAACCAACTTCCGTTCAACTGTAGCTGATGAAGTAATCGACCATTTAGGCGTACTCGAAGCTCACATCGAGGCCACTCCAGGAAACAGATGCAGAGACCAGAGGCACAAGGCCCACATGCCCCAACAGCCTCTCGGATATGCGAGGCGTAGTGCCAGCTGAAACCCTCGCCGCGGAGGCTGTTCTGCACTTGAATAGTGATCGATACGTGAAAGAAAGGCAGCGCTTCAGCGCCCAAAGCCGGAGCCTGGGCCACCACAGCACCAGTACAAGTAGCTAGAGGTGGCGTGAGACGGACCAACGACCCGGGCGGGCAATCAGTGCATGCCGCAGCAGTGCCCAGAAACGTTGTGGTTGCATAGAATGGACCACCCAGGCGGAACACGTGTCCCAACAGCGCTTTGTCTGCGGATGGCGATGTGCACGTACGTGCGTTCGAGCCGTTGCTGGCAGCGTGCACAATATAGGAGAGGCCAAGAGAGGTTTGAACACCTCGCGTTCCTGAACCAAATTGGCAAACCTGCGTCGATAGTGTTGCAAGAGCTGACCCTGTAAGTGTGACGCGTGTTCCCCCTTCAGCTGGACCAGAGCTTGGCGATAGGCCGATGACACGCTGCACAGGATGGGCAGCAAACGGCAGTGCACTGGTGTACTGCTGCCCGTTCAAGGTGATGCGTAGCCCGTATACGTCCGAGGTGGGCAGCTCTGGAGTAAGACACATGACCGCCGACTGGTTTGGACGGCCGGGACCGTCGGTTGTAATAATAGTGTCGTTGTACCTGCACCTGTAGTCGGATCCACCGGCCAGCCCAAGGCCATGGAGTAGCACATGCGTGCCACCGGCAATGGGCCCTCCTGGTGGAGTGAGAACCTCCGTCGTGCCAGTGTAAACCGTGAATGGAGAAGCCGAGGTTGCAGAATGAATCCCGTCTAGAGAAATGCCAAATGAGGCATTGCCAGCAGGTAGCTGAGGCGACTCAATACAGATCACCTGGCCGGCAAGTTCGTCGTAGAACGCTGCAACCTCGTGCCCTCCAAACATGCAGCTGTATACCAACCCGTGAGCAAGCATCCGCCCCGACACGGCGACCTGAGTCGAGCCACTCACGGGGCCACTTGTCGGACTGAAGCTGGAGATTGTCACCGGGGCATCATACCAAAAAATGTGATTGTCACGCGTGTACTGCTGGCCGTTCAGAGTGACCTCGAGCTTGACTGGCGTAGGTTTCACCAGTGCGCCAGTCAATACCAACAGCTCCTTGAGCCAATGGTTGTCCACCGCTAGCCCGGTATGAGCTGCAATAGAGAACTCCCACGATGGTTCGGGGTTGAAGCCCGCAATGTGAATATCTCGAAAGTCGCTGATTCCATCGCGCTCTACGATAAGCCCATCTGGCGACTCATACGTCCCGTAGCCGACTCGCAACCTAACCCACCTGTTCTTCGGCCATCCGTCCGCAAGCAACTTGGAGGCGAGTAAGGTGTTGTTGTAGAACACTTTGATTGCTGGCCCATGGTCGTCCGTGTGGTTGCCGGTGTGAAATAAGACGCGGAGGCCGGCTCCTGCACCAAGCATACCAAGACCTGTGATTGGAAGCGAACCATACGATATGCTGAATCCCTGTCCTCCGCATGATCGACCAAGCGCGTCATCATACGTGCAAAACAGCTCACCGCCGCCTATGAACACTTGCGTTCGCAGCTCAAAAGAACCCCACGGCCATGGAGACTCTCCCACGAGCACGATGGCCCCACGGTTGTGATGGTTCGTCTGCGTCAGCTTCAAAATGCCATCGCTCACCTCTGCATCTCCCAGGAGGTGTACACCACCAGGTAGCTCTTTGGAAAAATTGAGATCCAACGATCGTGCGACGCCGGCCGCTGAGGCGGACGGAGCTATGCAGGACATAAGATCCAGCGACGCACTGAAAGTTGCAGAAACAATGGCCGTGCCATACCAACGATCGACACCTACGCTGGAATTGAAGCTCATGGCGAGGGAGCCAGTAGATAGAGTCTCGAATCGGCAGTGGGCATGGACAGATGGTACCAGGCCGCTGGCGCTCACATTGATGAGCTGTCCACCGTGGAAGAGGCTCGCTGCGGGTGACAGTGCTGTGACGCTCACGTTGTGTAAGGTGAAGTTGAGCGGTTCCGCGGTGAACTGCTGGCCATTGATCGAGACGGTAAGCCGCGCCTCGCCCGCGACGGTCGACATATTGGGCGACACGCAGCGTACGGCATCGAAGCTCGGCAGATAGGATGCAGGTGCATCCGCCTGAACTGCATTCGTTGCAAAACGGCAAATGTACCGACGGTATCCTCGACCATCCTCAAAACCAACTCCTCCGATAGTTAGAAGCGCGCCTCCTTCGTGTGGTCCTCCTCCCGGACTTACCGATGAAAGTCGTACCTCGTAGTAGATGAACTGGTGGCCATCGTTGGTGTAGTCTTTGCCGTTCAAGGTGAGCTCAAGGGCGACGGCCGTGGCTGGCGTCTTGGGCGGCGACACGCATACCACGCCTGCAGGGGCCAAAGCAGTTGGGCCTTCGAGAGTGCCGTTCACGACATCTTCGCCAAATTTGCAGAGGATGTGCGAGCCAAATGTGAAGTTTGAGCCTGTGAGCATTACGCGCGTTTGCCCGCCCGCCGGGCCCCTGTCAACACTGACATTGAAGACATGAGGCGGGGGGAGGTAATTGTATTGGATTGCATCGGACGTGAAAGATTCGCCATTCTGCGTTACTTCGACGGGCACCGTCGCTGCAAACAGATATGAACCGCTCAGCAGCGTGATATTGCGGACCCGGTGCGCGTCGTGCTCAAGACCTGTTCTGGCACCAATGCCAAACTGCCAGTTCTCAGAACCTTCAATTTCCAGGGACAACGACGGGAACTGCAACATCAACCGGCCATTCATGTAGATAAAAAGTTCCCCTTGAACGTACAAAAGCTCTATTCGAGCAAAGCTCTCTGCGAATTCCACCACCGAGAACCTGGCTTGCCCAAGATAGACGCGGTCCATGTGCACCGTCATTGTCGTATTGGCCGAGAAGAAGCAGAGCCGTAATCCGTCGCCCGTGCCTCGCTCACCGAAAGGCGCAGCAGGCAGCATGCCGAAATTGAGGCTCCATCCCATGCCACCAAGAGGTGTCGATGTTGTCAGGAGCGATCGTTCACTTCCGCCCATGTTGACGAACAGCGTCAGCCTGAACCATCTGAACGGACTTTGCCTAGGGACGCTAAAGACGAAGGCGCCTGTCTGAAAGAATGCTGCCGGTGTGAGCTCCAGAACTCCTCCCGCAATGTTCGCACTACCAAATAATGCTCCCACCGTGGCACTTGCTCCAGCAAAGTCGATGCGCACCTCAGTGGCAACACCCGCCGCAGTGGCCGCCGGAGCAACGCACTCCAAGGAGGTATAATCAACAAGACTGGCCACCGCATACTCCATGCCGAATCGACACCGAATCGCATGTTCCGGGAACGAGCGGAAGTGCGTCCCGGTGACTGTGACTATGGTGCCGCCAACACTGGACCCAACGCTCGGGCTGAGACTCAGAACTTGATTGGATTCGTAGAAGGAAAAATTGGCTGCGCTTTCGAGGTATTGCTGACCGTTGAGGGAGAGAGTCAAAGGCGCAATTCCGAGCATTTGTGGAGGCGAGTAGCAGAGGACCCTAGAGCAAGTTTGCAGTGTAGCGTCGATGCCTTCATGCGGTCCAAATTGGCATCGATAGTCACTGCCTCCGCAGAGAGAGGAGCCTTCGACGGTCACAAACGTACCGCCAGCACTCGGACCGGCGACCGGGCCCACCGATGACACAGATGCTGCACCAAAAAAGCGGAACGTCTCACCGCTTTGCGTGAACTGTTGACCATTTTGAGAGACTTCGAATGCTACGAGTGCAGAGGCAGCTTGCTCTGGAGATGTGCATGTCATAGCCCCCTCCTCCAGAGAAGCGTTGACAACCACTTCGCCAAACCGGCAGCGATAATCGGAGCCATTTGGCAAACTGGCTCCACTTACGGTGACTCGAGTCTCGCCGAGTAGCGGGCCCGATGAGGGGCTGATTTGTGTCACTTCTGAGATGCCAAGATATCCAAAAACCGCCTGGTGATCACTGTGGTTGCTGAACTGCTGCCCGTTTAAGCTGATCTGCAAAATGTACTTGCCTGCCGAACTTTCGGGGACCGCCGGTGAAACGCAAGTAGCCGAGGTGGAGCTTCTCAATGTAGCAGGTACACGGCTCGGCGGACCTGCTGCGGGGGAAAAGCGGCACACGTAATGTGAACCTCCGTCGAAGGCATGGCCAATGAGGAACACGGTTGTATTGCCGAGCACCGGCCCGGTAGATGGGCTCAGGAGAGCGATGGTCGGGGAGTCGAAGGAATTGAACGTGTGCAGATCTGTGGTGAACTGCTGTGCATTCAAGCTGATCTTGAATGGCCGCCTGCTTGCACTAGCAACCGGCACTGAAAAGCATAGCACACGATTTTGTGCCTGTGCGTCGTATGTCGCAACCACATCTGTAGTTCCAAAACGACATCTATACGCAGAACCGTTCTGAAGGTTTGTTCCAGTCACAGCAACCAGCGTGCCCGCTTCCAGAGGTCCGGATGTCGGACTTATGGCTGAAATGGTGGGATGCGCAAAATAAACGAAATCTGCCGCGTTGCTGAACTGTTGTGCATTCGTAGACGTCTCAATGCTCACTGTTTGCGGCTGTCGCGAAGAGGGCGAAGGGCATGAAATCTGATCGTCGGAGATGCGCACGCCAACGCTCAGGTTCGTGCCGAACCGACAGTAAAATGTCGAGTCACTGACAGCGTCTGCCGAAGACTCGAATCGCACGAGTACGGCAGTATCGCCGAGCACTGGTCCAGACGTTGGCAAAATGCCATCGATGTGCTGCTGCGTAAAGTAGCGAAAGAGCACCTTATTCTGCGTATACTGCTGATTGTTGACGGTGATCTCCAGCAGCACGCTCACTTCGCCTGACTCGGCACCGTAAAGCACCGGCGACATGCATTCGAGGTAGTATCCGAGAGAGCGCGCACCTTGGAGGACGGCCATGACAGGAGCTCCATCCCCAAACTTGCATCGATATCCATCGCCACCCGCAAAGTGACTCCCACGCACGCGCACCAGTGTTCCGCCAACTGACGGCCCCGCATCAGGCATGATAGAGCTCACAATCGGCAGTTCTCGGTATGTAAAGACTATGGGGTCTTCGGTGTAATCCTGGTTGTTCAAGGAAATTGAAAATGCGGATCGCAAATTTCGCCGTGCGCGGCTCGTCTGCAGCATCGACGGCGTGACGCATTCCAAAGCGCCACCAGGCAGCAGCTCGGCGGTTAGAACGATGTCGTCAAAACGGCAGGTGTAGTTGTCGCCGTTGAGCAGATTGACACCCTCGACTCTCAGCTGCGTGTTGCCCGCTACAGGGCCCGTGCGCGGGTTGATTGATGACACCGCTGCGTGTGCTGTGTAGGTAATGTTTGCCGCGGGGAGGAAGTGCTGACCGTTCACAGTCACTTCCATCTCGTAAAGAGCAGGGCCGGCTTCAAGCCACGGGCTCTCGATTACCAAATTGTCTATCCAATGATGATCTGATGACCTCGAGTTGCTTGCAGCGAATGCAAACCGCCAGCCACGCTGCGGATTCCAGCCGGGAATGCCCATGCCGCGCGAGCTTTCATTATATGCCCAGCCGGACCAACCATCATGGAAGAAAGATAGTCCGTGCGCGTCGACGACAAGTTCTACGCGCACCCAAGATTGCGTGCGAATGGCATCGTGCACATCAAACTGGTGCAGCAACGTGTCATTGTAGATGATGTGAATGAATTTGCCCCTCGTGTACAGCTTCACGAGCAGGCCGTCGTATGAAGTTGTCACAGCTTCATCATGTGCTGTCAGGCCGACGCTTTCGCCCACGACACCGGAGAAGTCGCCATACATGAAGCTGAAGCCGTCTCCACCGTACCCTCCACCAACGAACAACTCAAACGACACCCGCCAGCTCCAGAGTGCCGGGCAGGGTGGCGGCAGTTCAAAGACAGCCCACCCAGAGATGCTCCTGAGCGATCCAGATGCGTTCAAGACCGTCAACTTCAAGACGCCACCGTCCACCATCGCACTCCCTCCCAGTTGCAGTCCAAGTGGTGAGTTAGAGAAGTCGGCCTGTACCCCTATGGTCGAAGCCAAGGGAGTCAGGTTTGCCATAGGTGGCGTGGTGCAACGGATCTCAGTCGTCGTTACGTGGGTGGCAGCTCGAATTGTGGAGTCGCCGTACTTGCAGCTCAACTGGGAAAAGTCTTGAAAGCCCTGTCCATGAATGAAAAGAGTTGTCCCGCCACTGATCGGTGTGCTGAGAGGGTACACTGTGGCGATGGCGGGAAGATCAAAGAATGTGTAGTTCAGACGCCCACGACTGTACTGCTGTCCATTGAGCGAGATCTCTACCACCGTGTGCGCCATGTGCGCTCCCGCAGGAGCAACACATCGAAGCGTGCCGGTCGAGATGTCGAACGTGGCATTGGTGTTAAGCAGCTCATAAAAGTCGCAGCGGAGATCGCAGCCAGCTGAGAAGCCGCTGCCGCTCATGGTGACCATCGTTCCACCCGCGGAAGATCCTGCCGTGGGATAGATGGAAGACAATGTGGGCAGCGCGGTATAGCTCCACATCTGGTCGTCTGTTGTGAACTGCTGGCCATTCAAGCTTATCTCGAGCGCGCCTTGAAGAGCAGAGGAGTTTCCAGCCGGTGGACTCACGCACGCGATTACGGATGCCTCTGAGAGCGACGCATTTTGTATGGCGACGGCGAAGCGACACAGGAGTTGCGACCCTCGGCTGAAATTGGTCCCGCGCACAGAAATCTGCGTCTCGCCGGCCACAGGGCCGCAGGAGGGACTGATGCCGCTGACACGTGGGTGAGGATATGCGAAACCATTCAGACCCGGAGACTCTCTGTGCGAACGAGAGGCACGTGCAAAATGCGTCAGCTCGGGCTAGCTGAAGGGTACGGGTTTGACCGAGTAGCCGCACGTGAACTGCTGCGCGTTAAGGCTGGCGCGAACTCGTAGATGACCCAGTGCTACAGAAGGCATGACAAATCGCACAGATGCAACTGGCGAAGGCACGAACGACGCCGGAACAACGTTGAGGTCGTAGCCGTCGCCAATCGCCACCTCATAGTGAGAACCAATACCCAGATGGGCGCCTACAATATGCACGGTTGTGCCTCCATGCGCAGGTCCTGTGCTTGGGCACATTTCCGTCAGGACCGCAGGTAAGTGGTACGTGAACAAAATCTCGTTTGTTGTGTAATTCTGGCCGTTGAGGGAAAGCTCGACTGGGACCACTGCCGCGGCGGACATCCGAGGAGCAGCACAGAGCACCTCATGAGGGATCGATCCCGCAAGATGGTTTGCATTGACGACGGTGCCCCCGAATCGGCAGAGATAGTGCGATCCATTGGCCAGCATTGCTCCCAAGATGCGAACCACGGATCCACCAATGATCGGCCCACTGGAAGGGCAGAGACTCGTGATGATGGAGCTCCCATACACTGTGAAGTTCAGGTGCGACGTGGTGAATTCTTGACCGTTCAGAGTGACCTCGAATCGGTGCATACCTACTGGCATGGCGTTGGGAAGTCGGCAGGAGAGCTCTTGCGGAGTAACGACCTCGAAAGAAGCATCAACAACGGTCGAGTTGAATCGGCATCGGTACACCGATCCTCCAGTAAAGTTGCTACCCCAAACTCGAATCCGAGTCCCGCCGAGGACGGGTCCTGACGTAGGACTCGTGCCATCAAGATGAGGCACGTCGTAAAAGCTAAAGCTCCCGGCAGGGTGATACTGCTGACCATTGAATGTGACAGCGACGTCGACGATCATGTCGGTTGCATAGGCAGGGGTGTAACACTTCAGCGCGTCAGAGCCCTGGATGAAGGCATAGGAGGCGAGTACAATAGCAACTGGGCTGCCATCGTAAGCAAAAGCAGCACGGTAGTCACTTCCGCCCCGCAGGCCGCTTCCAAAAATGGTCAGCGGGACACCTCCGCCCGCGGATCCCGTGGCTGGAGTGAAGTTCTCGAAAGACGGCCTCTGTCGCAAAGATAGCAGCTTCAAGTCATCTGTGTAGTCGACGCCATTCGCTGTGAGCTCCACTGAGACCGCATCTCCGTCCTCGTATGAAGAGGCGGCGACAGTGACGCCGCGCAGATCATGCCGAGATGCAGATGCACCGCTGCGGGACCCAATGGCCATGCGCCACGAGCGCTGTGGCTGCCAGCGAAACAGTGGAAGGTGTGCCACGATCATTTGCTCGCCCAGGTGCACCGACAGCTCCGAGCGTTGCACCTCGATGCGGACGAATAACGTTCTGTTCTCGTTTGGTTCAACAGAGATGTTGCGTGACAAGAGCAGATGGCCGCGATGGAGCACCCTAAGTTCGTTGGTAGTGAACAGCAACACCTGGATTCGGAGACCCAGACCCGCGCCTCGTTCAGAAACGAGCCCGTGTGCGATGTCGCCGTAGCTGAAGCTCCACCCATCTCCCCGCCCAAGGTTGCCGTCCATGATAGCACCACCTACAACGGAGCCGTCGTGCACCAAGGCCGGCCCCGGCACTGTGCTCAAGTTGAATCGCACAGAGAATGCTTTCGACGCAAATTCAAGGACGTCGTGAATGTTCATGAACAATGTACCTACCACGAAGTGCTCCAGTCCTTGGTTCAGAACAACCCCCAAATGGGGTCTGCTCATCGAAGAGGAGAGCTGCGGATCCAATGAGCAAGCGCGGTATCAGAGAGCCAACTAGCTGCTTGCGCATCGATGTCCCGTTTGTATTAGGCATCACACAGTGCGCAGTGCCGCCTGACACGAAGATCGATGGAACGCTCGCCTCAAAGTTCGCACTAGCAAAGCGGCAGGCCAGCCTCGAGTCAGAAATGAAGCCAGATCCCATGACTACGAGCTGCGTACCGCCTTCAAGCGGCCCTGAGATTGGGCAGATCGACGAGACATAAAGCTCCGCGTTATATGAATAGCGCACACCATTGTTTGTGAATTGCTGTGCGTTCAGGGTCACTTCCACGGCCGAAGCCAGACCGGCTGCGCCCTGAGGTGTCTGGCAGCGGAGGCCCAAAGACTCGGGTTGCCACGTTGCTGGCACGAGAGTGCCTGCTTCACTAGTGCCCCTGAAGTGGCATTGGTATTGTTCACCTCCGATCAAGTTGTGTCCAGTCACGTAGAGAAACGTGCCTCCGATGTTGGGTCCGCTGTCGGGTGCGACCGCCTCCACACGTGGTGGATCGTACATGCGCACACTTATCAAGGTGTGCGAGAACTGCTGGCCGTTCAGGGTAATCTCAAGCGGGAGAGGTCCGACCCGGGCAGGGGGGGTCAGACAGCGGACTTCCTGTGCGGCGAGATCAAACGAGCCCGGGCCGTCATGCGGATCGACAACAAAAGGATGGAACTGGGGTTGCCCGAAACGGCATCGCAGGTCCTCTACGATAGCCAAGCTGATGACACGAATGCGGACAAGGGTAGCGCCCAGCATGGGGCCGCTTGTTGGACTCAGTTGACCAATGGCCACATTTGCGATGAATCTGAAGCTCAGCGTCGAGTGGTGCCATAACGAGCCCCTAGGTAACAATCACAGAGTCCATGTCAGTTCATTCATAGCATGGCAGGTCATGTTCTCACGGGGTGGATGCGCGTGCACCCGTTGAGAGTCAGCCTAAGGGGAGCACGGTGACCGTCGATTCCGGGAGGTGTCGTACATGAGACGTTTTCAGAGTCAAGTATCGGCATCATTTGAACGGGTGGTGCGTCGCCGAAGCTGCA
Source organism: Chrysochromulina tobinii (assembly GCA_001275005.1). NCBI lineage: Eukaryota > Haptophyta > Prymnesiales > Chrysochromulinaceae > Chrysochromulina > Chrysochromulina tobinii. Next base: position 12,425 of record JWZX01003331.1, on the reverse strand, counting down.
GTATGCTGCCGAGCCCCCGTGCAAATAGCGACCCCCGATGAGAACAACGGTGCCGCCATCTACAGGCCCTATCCCCGGGCTGAGGGTAAGCGCGACCGGGTCCACATCGAAGCGAAAGTGCAGAGAGGTGTGCAGGTACTGCTGGCCATTCAAGCTCAAACCAACAGCCAACAGCCCATGCTCGCTGAGGGGTGAGTTGCACAAAAGAAGCGCCTCGCTTTGCACAGTGGCGGGCGTGATCAGGGAGCCGTTGAACGCACATGACCGATTGGAGCCCTCATCTAGCCCACGACCAGACAAGGTGAGCAGCGTCCCACCAGACTCAGGTCCGGAAGCTGGGTGAATGTCGAGCAGTATCGGGGGGAGATATGCACGAAATGATGTGCCCGCGCCGCTGAAATCTTGCCCGTTGAGGGTGACCTCTACCGGATGAAGTCCGTGCGCCATCGGCATGGTGCGGCAACGGAGTCGATCGTGCGCGAGGCGCGTGGCCGAGATGAGGACTGTGCTGCCCACGGTGCAGTTATACGTTACGCCTAGATTGGAGAATGAGCCAAACAGAGTGATCAGAGTACCGCCCCTCGTCGGCCCAGTGGTGGGATTGACGTGCGAAACATGCGTCTCGCTGTAGAAAGTGAAGTTGATGCGGTCGGAGGTGAAGTCCTGTGCATTCAATGTGAGCTTCACAACCACGCTTGCCTCTGGGCCATAAAGCGACTGATCCAGACTCGGCGCAATGCAAACTGCTTCGCCATCCTGTTCAATGTGGGCTGGGACTGAACGGAGCTGGCCGAAGTTACAAAATCTTGTGGAATTCCCACCAGCCAGAAAGCCTACACCTTGAAGTCGGACCCGAGAGCCTCCACGGGATGGCCCAATGAGCGGGTCTAAGGAGCTGAGGCGAGGTGGAGTGTATACCTGCATGATCCCCACGGTCTGCGCGAAGTCCTGTCCATTGAGGGCGACTGACACGTGAACTTCGCCGACCTGCTGGGGAGGCGTTCTGCATGAGATGCCGTGCCCGGTCAGATTCGTAAGCCCCGAAGCAAGGACGATCGAAGTGCTGCTGGAGAACGCCCCTGCAGTTGTCACATTGCCAAAGCGGCAGCGGATTTGCGCGCCTGCGTCGAACAATCCCGCACCGGTAAGCATCACAAGTGTTCCACCGTCAGTCGGGCTGAAAGCTGGCAACACAAGTGAGATAGTCGGCTCCGGAAAGTAGTCGAATATAGCTTGGCTGTCGGAGAACTGATCGCCATTTGTCGTAATCTCCACAGGGATGGATGTGCGATCCACCATCGCGCCGAGTTGGAGCCGCACATTATCGATTCGATGCCGATCACGCCAATTCGTCGTGCTCGCGCCCCAAATGAACTGCCAGCTCGAGGTGGGCAGCCACTTGTCCACTCGCACCCGTTCCATGAGCGGCCTGCCGTTGTATCGAACTTGAACACCACCGTTCGTGCGCGCCACCGCTACCGGCACCCAGGCTTGCATTCGCAACGAGTCCACACCTTCGCCAGAAACGGTACGCAGCACAGTGCCATCATATGCTGCCTCAACCGATTCCAAGCGCATTGACATATCATCACGGGTTCTGAAGCGGACGCACAGCCCGGAGTCAACGCCTCGCGCCCCAACGGCGCCGTCAGCTAGAGGCTGACCATAACAGAAGCTGAATCCCTCACCACCAGATCCATCGCCCACGTACACATCAAAACTCACGTGAAAGGTTTGCGCCACGGGATGAGCTGCACTTAGCAGGACGCTCCCCACCTGGTGATAGTCATTTGGTGTCAGACTGACGGCTCCGTCGTTTTCGACCGTAGCGGAACCGCGAAGTGAAGGCACAGGTGATGCGCCCACTGCGTCAGCCTTGTCGGCGCCAAACCTCACCTCTATGCGAGACCCCGCCTGAGCACTCACAGCATCCGGAGCAATGCACCTAGCCAATCCTCCGCCTAGAATGGTGGCCGGCACCCGGAATCCGCCGAATCTGCATGCAACCAGCGCCGTATGATTGACAAGGCCAAGGCCAGCTACGACCACGCCCGTCGACCCTACTGCTGGTCCACTTGCCGGTGTTGCGTGAGAAAGCGTGGCAAAGACGTAGTAGTGGAAAAGCACCGCTTCGTTCGTATAGTCCTGTGCGTTGAGCGACAGCGCAACCATGACAGACCCAGGTTCCTGCGCTGGCGCAGCACATCGAATGGCGTTGGCATGAACTCGCGTGCCAAACACTGTATTTTCAACCGCGCCGAATCGACATCTCAAATCATGGCCATTCAACAGACCTGGGAACAAGGTCGATCCACGAACAGTCAGGAGTGTGACCGCGCGCGTGAGAGAGAAAGTGCGCTGGGTTCAGTTCGCGCGCCTGCACCACTGCCATGAACAAGGATGACGGTTCCGCCAGACGTCGGTCCATACTCGAGCGAGAGGTGTGATACGTGAGGAGGAGGATATGGTTGATATGTGACTGCAGATGCTGCATAGTCCTGACCATTGATCGTCACCTCGACAGTGACGCCATCACTCGGAGGCATGGCTGGCGTGTGGCAGGCGATTCTTTCGCCGACCAAAGCAGAAGCGGGCACTTGAACGTCGTCGAATCGGCACCTCATATCAGGACCGTGCCGCAGTCCAGAGCCATACAGCGCTATTTGAGTCCCCCCTTGGGCAGGGCCGCTTGATGGGCTGCAACTACTGATTGTTGTGGAAGCCACGTACTCAAATTCGACGCCTCCGTCAGCGAAATCTTGCAGACCGAGCGTGGCGTCGACATTCACGACAGCTGGTCTGTGGCCAGAGAGACCCAGGGCTCGAACATTGTCGATGGCGTGCACATCGTCAGCGATAGCCCCATTTCTAGCTGCGAACCGTACACGCCAGTTGTGCGCGGGCACAAGACCGGCTACAAGCAAATTGCTGACCAAGATCGCACCATCATACTGAATGGTCAGCTGGCGCTCGGCCGTGATCCGGATCACCATTGTCCGGAAGGACCCTCCCATGAAATTGAGCACCTCGGGTAGGACAGAGTGCACCTCACGGCCATTGACGAGGACCTCAAGTCGAGGACGGAGCACTTGGCCAAAAGCACCACGTGTGATCAGCCTCACAGTCAGGCCAGGGTCTAGGTAGACAATCCCATGCTCGCCACGTACTTCTCCCCATCCACCGTAGTGAATGCAGAAAGCTGAAAGCATGCCGTCGGCGTGCAACATTACCGGCACTTGCTCACCATGCGATTGCACCACGGGTGTGCCGACAAGAACATCAAGTTCCAACCATAAACCCTCTTGCAAGACCGGCACCTGCTGCTCATCAGCACGCACGAGAGCGTTCACGGGCACCTCAGCGTAACCTGACTCGCTACGTCCAGCCGCCAGAATGAGTGATTGGCCCTGTGTGGTCGCATTACCGGCGAGCAGCAGCCGTCGCCTGCAACTCTCCATGGGCAAGCCTACGTTGCACAGCGCCCAGCGCGTGTCGGGATCAACGGTGAAGCACCACGCACTTGACCGCTGACCCGCAGGATTGCGACAGAAATTGTGATCCCCCAGGCCTGCTCCTGGATGACTGATCTCGTTGTAGTCGTGCAAGTGAGGAGACTGCGACATCCAATTTTGGCACCGGTGACCTTGCCGGGTATTGGCTACGTTCCCAACATAGTCCACTGCCCTGGAGCTCGTGTAGCATTCTGCATCTGCCCGCTCAGCCTCTTCTGCAGTCAATCGGAAGAGCGCAGGCATGGCGCCCGATGACGAAGATGAAGACGGCGTCACGCACTCGATCTGAGATTCGTTCACATGCCGCGCGACCACAAACACGCTGCCGATGCGGCAGCGGAGAAGCGGCGAGTCCTGAAAGTGCTCGCCCGAAAGGCGAATGGTAGTCTCGCCTCTTACCGGACCACTCGTTGGGCTCACAGCAGAAATGCGCATGGGGCGATACAAACCAAAGCTGAGTGCTTCGCTGTACTGCTGACCGTTGAGCGTCACGCGGATCAGCGTGTCGTTCGCGCTCCGATTGGTGTTTTGCGTTCGAATCGGTATGCGAGATAGCAGCGCACCTCCAAGCAATTCGCAAGGCATGGCTTCATGGCCAAAAGAACAGCGGAAGTCGCAGCCGGCTGAGATGTTCTCACCCCTGATTGCCACGAGAGTTCCTCCATTCTCCGGACCGTATTCAGGCTCGATGCTCGTGAGGTGCGGTGGCCCAGCCACTGAGAAGGATAGCACATCGGACGAGAACTGTTGGCCATTGAGCGAAACCGATAACGGAATGGATGTGGCGTGAGATAGCAGCAGCTGGGGCAGCGTACAGCGGAGCGTTTCCGTGCCGTCGACGATGCTAGCAGAGGCAGCTACACGCGTAGGTCCAAATGCACACTCATAACGAGTTCCGTTAGCGAATCCGATTCCGGAGATTTGCACAGCGGTTCCGCCATGGACGGGGCCGCACGAAGGACTGCTGTGTGACGCTCGAGGACTCTCGTGGTAATAGAACGCCATCTCGCGAGTGAATTGCTGGCCGTTGAGGGAGACTCGGCACGTTGTGTTTCCAGTACGCGCCCGGCACCGTGCAAATGCATCACACTGACGCTGGCTCGGCGGAGTCTCACACCGTACAGCCCCCTGGCCGACGTGGTGGCTTGCAGGCACGGTGATTCCTTCGCACAGGCAGACGTAGTGCGACCCGTTGGCCAGATCGACGCCATCCAGAGTAATGAGAGTGCCGCCATGCACTGGTCCAGATCTCGGCGAGGGAGGGACGATGCGAGGCTCACCAGTGAAGGTAAATGATGCGTTCGACACAGCTAGCTGCTGGCCGTTCAAGTAGATTGAGAAAAGCTGTCGCCCTGGCGGATGCCTGGTTGAAGGGCTTACGCATGTGACCGATCCCTCCGTCGCAGAGAAATTGGCTGGAACACGTCCTGCACTGCCGAAGCTGCACTCATAATGCGAACCGCCTGCTAGGCTTCTCGAGCTCGACACAATGACTACGGTCGCACCGGAGTTAGGACCACACGTAGGGCTGACCGAACTCGGTGACAAAGCAACGTCGGCGTAGTATGAGAACTCGTGCCCAGGCTCAAATTGCTGGGCATTCAGCGAGAGACGGAGCAGTTGGCCACCACGTGAGCCCGTCGCGGGAGCGGAGCAGTTGGCAACAGACGCGGACACCATGTTGGCAGTGACCAGGGTCATGCCGAATGCACAAACATAGCTTAGACCGCCGCCCAGATTTGCGCCAAAAATCTGAACCACCGTCGCTCCACCGACAGGCCCCGATGCTGGCGAGATAGACGAAACGACGGGCACACCGAACACCTCAAAGGCGACAGGGTCTGTGTACTGCTGGCCGTTGATAGCGACAGACAGCTCTTGCGTGCCATGCGATGCGTTCCAGACGGGTGAGAAGCATACAACGCTAGATGTTGAAGCTTCGAAGCTCGCAGCAATACGCACGACCTCGCCGTGCGCGACAAAGCGGCACCGGTAGTCGGCCCCGCCAGCGAGATGCACTCCTTGCATCGTGATCTGTGTGCTCCCAACTACAGGTCCAGAGTTTGGAATCAATGAGGTGACGGTTGTCTGTGGCACAGCTGCAAACCGTACACAACTGCTCGTGAAGTCCTGCCCATTCAGTGAGATCTCGATACAATGCAGGCCACGCGAAAGCGCCGTCGTGTTGCACACGATCACCGAGCGATTCAATAGCACGGCTTCAACACGAGTCTCACCGATGTGGCACGCAAGAACGCTCGCATTTCCTGTGTCGAAGCCAACCCCTGCAACCAGGACCCGAGTTCCGCCACCAACGGGCCCCTGGATTGGGCTGAGCGACGAGACGACTGGAGGGAAAAAGGTCGAGAAGTGATGCCCATGGGAGGTGTACTGCTGGGCGTTGAGTGCGATCTCTAAGGGAACCGATCGCACTGTCTCTGCGGAAGGTGAGTGACATAACATATTGGCGGCGTCGAGCACGCTTGCCGATGTTGTGCCAAAGACACCAAATCTGCATCGAGGTTGCGTGCCATCAGCAAATCCACGACCCGTCACACGAACAATAGAACCGCCTCGCACAGGTGCGGAGAGCGGGAAAAAGAGCTGCACGATGGGTATCTCCTGGTACATGAAGAGCAGCGAGCCGGCCGAATAATCGGCACCATTGATCGTGACCGCAGCAATCGCCTGCCCCGACCGAACGGCAGGAGGTGTGGTGCACACAATCTCCCGCCCATCGCGTGCGCTTGCTGGCACCACGGTGCCGTTAAACGAACAGCGGAGATCGACACTATAGGACATCGCGCTGACAGCGATGGTCACGACGGTACCACCCTCCCGTGGGCCCGAGGCAGGGCTGATCGAAACGGAGTGCACCGGCGACAAGTACGTGTACTGCAACGCGGCGGAGAGCTGCATAGCATTGAGTCCAACTCGAACTAAGCTGAGGCCTTCAGCGGCGATCATGTCGCCAAGTTCGATCCTGACATTGTCGACGGCGTGCTCGTTGTGGGCCGGGGACTCAGCGCCGGTCCGTGCACCGAATCCGAAACGCCAAGAAGCTTGTGGCGCCCAAGCATCGATACGAACGCCGTCAATGACAACTTGTTCGTCGTAGCGCATCCAGAGACCATTCGCAGTGTAGCGCACCTCCACTTGCTGAGGTGCACGCGCGCGCAGGTCCTTTGCAACTTGTGCGGAGATCACCATGGCTCCACCATAGCTGACGACCACGCGGCGTGAAGACGTCAGAAGCTGCACCCTTAAGCCATTACCAGCTCCTTCACTGCCAAACGCTTCATCCGGCAATTCGCCAAATGATAGGCTCACCCCAGTGCCCCCACAAATTGCCTCTTCGCCGAGGCATACACCACTGACCTGCACATCAAATGCGGCACTGAAAGCACTGGCTCGCGATGGCCGCACATCGTTTCCTCGAGGATATGCTAGAATACACGATCCAAGCTGATTTGGCGCATCGTGGGTCAGTACCAGCCGCTCAAATCGTATGCGTGCGTGCCCGCGCAGTTCATAATTGGTTTGCCCAACGTTGCGCCGGGCAGCTACTTCTGCTGGTGCGAACCGCAGATGGGCTACAAGAGCCGGACTCAAAGCAAGGGTGTCGGCAGAGCGCATGCCAGGAGCCACACATGCAAGTGCCCTCGCAACTGGACCATCCATTGATCCGTTGAGAACTGATGCGACCACACGCGCGCGCCCAAATAGACAACTCCAGTCTGGCCGTGCATCAAAGGCGCCATGCACAACCACCCGAGTTCCTCCGTGTGTTGGGCCAATCGCAGGCGAGACGCTGTCAACAACCGGCGGCGACAAATACATCACCGAAGAACCTGAATCGGTGTAGTCGACGCCATTGAGTGTCACCTCGACGCCAACCATCATCTGGCTTGCGTTGCTCACCTCCAAGGATGGAGCAGTGCAGAAGAGGGATTGACGGTGAAAGTCCACGAAGGCAGGCACGAAGCTGAAGTTGCCAGCGACATTGAAGCGGCAGAGATATTTCGAGCCGCCGCCAAGTCGCCGGCCCGTGAGCGTCAGCAGCACAGGGCCAGTACCACTGAGAGTGACGTTCGGCTGCACAGTTAGTAACTGCGGGTCGGTGAACATGAACGTCGGCGCGGGTGCAGTCATTGTGAAGTCGACGCCGTTGAGGGAGACCTCAACCGTGACAACGCCAGGCGAGCCAAAGCTTGGAGAGTCACATTCTAGAGTGCCGTCGAGGCCACGAGAAGCGCTGACTTTGCTCGCTCCGAATCGGCACACCTGCCGCTGGGTGCCACGGCCAAGGTGATCACCGAACACTTGCACCCTTGTGCCTCCGTTGAGGGGGCCTTGCAGCTGACCGAGATGCGAGACGATCGGAGATGCGTAATACTCGTACTGGAGGCCGCTCAAGTTGCATGTGTCGTCAGCGACGGACAGGCGGGTTGGCGCGCTCCCGACAACTGCACCTTGACTCACGCGCAGGCTGCGAATCCAGTGGTCATCCACGTGAATGCTCACGCGAGCTCCAAAGACTACGTGCCACGGCGCTGCCCTCGTCAATGCCTCCCAGTTTGGAATGTGCAGTCCACTGACGTACGCGTGCCCATCGTGCCAGACGCTCAGCCGTTCGTCGACCACCAACACGCGGACTGGCACAAAGCTGTGCGTACGGAACGTGTGTCGGCGTTTCTGCTCGAGCCCAGCAGTGCACCTGCCCTGCCAGTCAATCCACTCGCAGCCCGCCATCAAGCATCGGGACGACTGAGCGCAGTTTGCGCAATTGTAATTGTCGCACTCGAACGTACTACGTCCATCGAGCCTACGCTCGAGTAGCTGCTCGCCGCGGAACTGCACGAACAGAAGACCAGCGATAGACCGGAACGACAGCGCCAAACCTTCAGCAACACCACGCTCGTCATAATTCGCCACTCTGGAGTGCACGGGCGCGAGGCTCACACTGAAGCCATCGCCACCCGTGCCGCGGCCAACGAGAAGCTCGAACTCCACCATCACATTTGAGGAACCGGCGGTCTCCGAGCTCAAAGGCGGGTCCCCGATCAGACTGCCGACGTGATTGTAGCCACGCGTGTGGGTTAACTCTATGGTGTTGTTGCTGCGGCGGCTGGCGCTCCCTGTAAGTGATGCATTCTGCAGTAGCGCGTCGGCGTCGCTCACAGCGGCAGCGCCTGCGGCCAGCGCACTGGGTGCGGAGCATTCCCATCGCGACGCATTTCCTGAGGAGTTATAGCCCATGGCAGATGCAGCGCCTCCAAACAAGCACACCGAAGACGCATTGCAGCGAGAGGGCAGTGTGAGCATGAGCACCGTGCCGCCCGAGGCAGGGCCGGCAATGGGCTCGACGAATATGTGCGTGTCGGCAGCTGCTGACGCAGCGCTGCACTTCATCATGAAGAGGACCAGCGTGTAGAGTGTGACGAATGCCGCGCTTTGGACGTCCATGTTGGCTCTCGCGCCGGCGGACACCATCTTCACGCCGTGCTGAAGTCTTTGCGAGGTGTGACCAAGTCATTGTGAGAAATCTTGTTTGAGACATGCTGCGAATGAGCGATCCGTCCAAGCGCCGCTCTCAAGTGGGGTATTAGGGTGTTCCGACCTTCAACTGCGTTTCAACGTTACAAAACTTGTCCATGGCAATGGCATCGCCAGAGACGACGCCCAACAAGGGCGCAGCACAGCGCCAGTTCTACCGGAAGCGGTTCGAATCGTCGGTCTTCGGCGAGCACCCGATGTTGCCACCAACGGAGGTTTCGAAGCGCTTCTTGTCGAAGGAGGAGCCGAGCAAGTATCCGACCGGCCAGGACTCGAGCTTCATGCACATGACACCGATGCCCTTCCGGTTCACCGAGCAGTATGTCGAGGAGCGCAAGGCCGCCCTCTCTATCTCACCCAAAAAGAAGCTGCTGCCATATTACCAGACCTCGTCTTCGGACGTTGGAAAGCTCGCTATCGAGCCGACCGACTTGCCAATGCGTTGGTATGGGATTCGGGGGGGGTTCACCTCCTCGTGGGTTGCCGAGTCGAAGACTATGACGAACTCTGGGCTCAGCACCTCCATCTTCCGCTCAAATGTTCATCCAACGTGAGCGCGGCGCGCGATCGACTCCGCCGCATGCCTTATCCTGCTCCCGGCCCCTTGTCTGCGCCGCATGCCTTATCCTGCTCCCGGCCCCTTGTCTGGGGGCGCATTCTTTTTGCCGTGTCATGAGCATGAAGCGGAGGAGATGTAACTGACACCGGAGATGCACCTGACACCTTCTTTGTATGGTATCCGACTGTTGCGCAGGCACGACCAGGGATGGAGCGGCCATCTCGGCCTGACAGATTTCAATGTTGCCAACAGGTCGGCAGCCTCTTTCGTGAATAGCTAGACGCGGTGTGCGTGCGGGTGCAACATCTCCTCTTTCGAGGTAAAAGACGAGAAACTGCAGCATGTCTGCGCGAGCAGCCCCGACATTTGATCATGCTACACATGTGTGATGCTGTGCTCGGGCTGGAGACATGCATGCGCCAAGAGCTCGTGTCGCCTTGAGGTCGAGACCCCAAGGCCACGAGGCCCAAGCCCGAACAAATGAAATTGTTTCTTGGACCGAAGAGCGATCTAGTATCGTGCAAGTGCCGAAACTGAGTAAGTGTCCCTGGCCGACATGGCACATGCCAGCACCGGTGGGCCTCAGATGACATATGCCACACCTTAGCCACTCGACTGGACACCTAGCCACACGCCAGCGCAGGGGGGGGCCCGGTGTGTGTCCCTGGCCGACATGGCTGCGCTGCACGTGATAGAAAGCGCCTTCGTGAAAAGCGAGGCAGAGGATGGTTGTCCAAGTTTGTCTGTCCGTTCAAGTTTCAAGTTCAAGTTTGTCTGTCCGTTCAAGTTTCAAGTTGAACTTGAACTTGAACTTGAACTTGAACTTGAACTGTCTGTCCGCTTCCTTCACGATAAGTTGCGTCCGTTTCCACTTGTTTCCACTCACGACATGCGCGACTTCGTCTTCTGTCCCAAGCTTCGTCTCGCAACGCACTCCCGATCGCGGGTGGACCTGCCGTGAAGCCGTGAACGCTCTCAAGTCTCATCAAAATGACTGAAGGCCAGGAGCGTGTGCGCTTGCGGGCGCGCGAGGGCGAGGCTGTCGAGTGGACGCGCCGGGTGGCCCAGCGAGCTGGCACGCTCAAAGACATGATGGACGACGCTCCAACCGAAGATGGCGTCTACCCGGTGCCGATTGCGGCGGCAGAGCTGGCAGTGCTCCGGGAGATGTGCGAGGCCGACTCCATGCCGGCGAGACTCGAGCAGTGCTCGATCTCGGAGCTCTTCAGGCTCGTCGAGGGCGCCAGCTTCCTCGACGCCCCCGGAGCGCTCAATCACGCGCAGTGCGCCCTCGCCACACGCCTCAACGGCAAACGTGCCGATGAGCTGAGAGAGCTGCTCGGCGCCATGGATGACTTTGGCAGTGCGGAGAATCGTGTGGCGGCACTCGCAGAGCCGGCGTTCTCGCCGGGGGGGCAGCTTTCAGTAGCCACGGTGGGCTCTGCGGCGGGGCCGCCCGCGCTGCAGCCGCAGCCCTCGCTGTCGGGGATGGCAGCCACAGAAGATGCCAAGGAGGTGGCGCTGGGCATGGTCGACGTGGGCACGCTGGCCGAGCTCAAGGGCGTGAACCGATCGTGGTTGGCGCTCGCGCGGCGCGTGCTCTGCTTCCGCCTCGGCCGCTGCGAGGGTCAGCCCGCGCCGACTGAGCTGGCTGAGATCACCGATCTCAACATCAAGGTCCTCGTCGACGCGGGCCGGCCATGGGAGGCGGCGGCGGCGGGGAGGATGCTGCCCAGCCTGGCCCGACTGCGCTGGGAGGGCTTCACGGTGAGTGTGGCCGCAGTCCGCGAGGTGGATCTGGAGACGCCCAGTCTAGAACGAGAGTTCCTTGGAGGCCGTGCCAAAGCCGCTCTCCTCAGCTGCATCGAGGGCAGTGGTGAGCCGCCGCTCGAGCTCCTGCTTGCAGCTGTCGCCTGTGCCGGCTCTGGCGAGGTGCGCGGCATTCCAGTGCAGATGATGCGCGAACATGACTCCGTCTCTGAGCTCGACCTGCGTCAACGAAACATCGGCGTTCAGGGCGGCATGCTTCTTGCGCACCTCGTGCCTGTCATGGGCGCGCTGACGAAGCTGTCGCTCGCCAAAAACAAGTTGGGGGAGGAAGGCACTAAGTTCCTCTGTGATGCTCTCGTCGGCAACAACATTCTCAAGGAGCTTGACTTGAGCGGAGACAGCTTTATTTTTGGCTTCAGCTCCAACATTTACTCCAACATTGGTGGGACAGCAGGCGCCAAGCATGTGGCCAATATGCTTTTGGTCAACGGTGGGCTGACCAAGGTATCTCTCGCGAAAAACGAGTTGGGGGAGGAGGGCACCAAGGCCATCTGCGAGGCTCTAGAACAGAACAAGACGCTCAAGGAGCTTGATTTCAGCGGCAACATGTTTGGAAAGAGCAACATTGGTGGGAAAGCAGGAGTCAATCACGTGGCCAAGATGCTTGGCGTGAACAGCGTGCTGACGAGCATCGACCTCTCCGGAAACAAGCTGTGTGGCATCTTGATCGACCCCAACGGAATAAACCAACAAGGCACCTACACCGCAGAGGGCATCACTGCAATCGCCGACGCCCTGCGTGTAAATGGCGCGCTAACGAAGTTGTCTATTTATGGCAACCACATTGGTGATGAGGGAGTTCGTGCGATCTGTGAAGCCATCCAGAGCAACAAGGAGACCAAGCTCGCGTCGCTCGAACTGGGCTTCAACAACATCGGTCAAAACCCCCTGTCAAAACTTTTCCGCACTTGGTAACATTTTTCCGCAATTTGAGGCCTCGAGAAAAAACTCCGCGTTCGAGCGATTCC
>JWZX01003330.1:0-34702 GCA_001275005.1 Chrysochromulina tobinii | reverse complement strand
AGAGGGGTCCAGGGGTCCAGGGGTCCCGAGGGTCCAGAAAAGGGGTCTAGAGGGTACAGGGCGGGACCCTCTCACTCGGGATGTCTCACGTAAGGACTCCTAAAAGCAAGACCAACGATCACATTAAATCACACCGGCGACCGGGGCACAACGTTGCGCCGAAGCGCACGCACTCTGAAATACGACGCTCAATGAGCGCCGCAGCTGTCGAGCTGTGGGCTGAACGGAGCCGGTTAGTCATTGCCCATCAAGCGCCTCCTCCTCCGGGGCGATGGCGGTTACAATTGCCCATCAAGGGCCTCCTCCTCCGGTGCGATGGGCTCGAGATGGAAGTCGGCCATCGCCTTGGCGATGAGGCGCTTGATGGTCGAATATCCGATGACGAGCTGGAGCAGATTGAACAGCACGAAGAAGGCCGACGTTGCGTTCTCGACAGGGAGATTAAACCAAAGCCACCGCTGGCCCAAGAGGAAATAGACCTGGCATATGAGCTGCAGGATGGTGAGCACCCAGAAGCCGCCGAGCCACGCGACGCGCTCGCGCACGTTGCCCACGTACCCGAGCAGCAGCCTCACCGGTTCGAGCAGCAGCCAGACCCAGAAGATCATCGGCGAGACGACTGCAACCATCAGGGGCACCTCAAAGATACGCGACTTCCAGTAGAAGAGCAGCTGGTTGGAAACGGCCCATACGCAGGCGTACGGCCCGGTAAAGAAGATCATCATCTGGAGCGGCATGCTCGATGCAACCTGGTAGCCTGCGAGCGACGGCCATGGGCGACTTGTGAGTGAGGCATGACAGGGCCAGTGTTTGCAGGTGCAACACAGCGCACGTGACAAGAAGTATTGACCGCCTGCGAGGCCGACCGTCGCGCGCACGCTTGCTATGGCCGACGCCAGGAACGACGGCTGAGCATCTGCCTGCGGTCGGGCCGCACGCGGAGTGTCCGTGATGTCATCCGTGTTGCCGGCGGCGGCTTGCCGGCGGCGGGCAAGCCTTTCTGCCAGCCGGGATGGAGGCCGTCGCTCAGGCGAGGATGGCTCATCGGCTTCGGCCGCGTCGTCATCATCCGAGGGTTCTGCAGGCTGGTCGGCGGCCGAGCTGCTAGAGCTCTCTGTCTGCCCCCGCTGCCGGAGGCCTCGCCGTCTGGGTCCGCCTTCAGAGGAGGCCATGAAAATGACGTTGCGTTCTTTCTATGATCTGTGAACGCACGTTTGGCGTCGCGCACGTGCGCGCACGTACACGACGCGTCGCTACCTAGTACCAGAACCCTATATGCTCAAGACTTTACACAAAGCCGCGCGCCCCACGTCAACGGAACACTCAGCGATTCAGGGCATGAAGCTTACGGCTTCAGGCGTGGGCGTCTCCCTCTTATGCAGCGCAGTTTTACTGTATGGTTGGTTCGCCGGCTGGTTCCAGGCGCATTTTATGGTATTCGGATGCCTCTTCATCTTCATGATTTACAAGAAGTGGGAAGCAGGCCAGCCGTGGCCCGATTATGGCGGTCGTATCACCTCGGTGCACAGCGTCGCCGAGTGGGATGCGCTGCTGAAGAGCAGCGGCAGCAAGTTGGTCGTGGTCGATGCATACGCGCTCTGGTGCCCTCCTTGCAAGGCCGCCGCGCCAACGTACGCGCAGATGAGTGAAGCCTTCTCCCCAGACTCCGTCACGTTTGCCAAATTCAACACGGACGAAGCTGGCGACTTGGCCCGCCAGCTCGGCATCACGGCCATGCCGACATTCAAGCTCTTCAAGGGCGGCGTGGAGGTGGATATGATGAGAGGCTGGGCCGGTGAGGCCCAACTGGCAGGGCTCCTCAGGAAGCACGGCGCAAAGGACGCAACCAAGAAGGCCGATTGATGAGATTGGGAGACTCAGCGACAAACGCAGCGAGAGAGAATGAGAGAGAGGGAGACGGATGATGGCCGGGACCTATCACTTGATGACCCCGCGGCCTGTCCATCAGAGTGTATGCGGTCGCCTTTGGCGCTCCGCTGCGATTCGCGCACTCCCATACTCCCGCATTAGCAACGGTCCTACCATAAGCGTTAGCAGAGCCCCCTAGGAGGCTCATCTCAACGCTTATATCGATGTCGAGAGCCCACCATGAGATTTGGAGGGACGAGGCCCAAAGAAGTTGTCAGCTCCATTGGTCAGCTCAATGGGTGGTTACCACTTGTCGTCGGACCCGACGGGGGGGCGCGACGGCGCGTCATTGGGTCGCTCTCCGCCTGCATGTCCATGTGTCTAATGTGTTCATAATGAAGACGTGTCCGAAATTTGGTTGCATGTCTTCTCTGTGTCTCGTTTCACTGTTAACAAGAAAGCCCAAGACTTGACACAAAGCCGAGCTTCCACACAACACGCGTTCCGACAGTCGTCGGCGGAACACTATGAGCATGAAGCTTACGGCTTCAGGCGTGGGCGTCTCCCTCTTATGCAGCGCAGTTTTACTATATGTATATGGTTGGTTCGCCGGCTGGTTCCAGGCGCATCCTTTTATGGTATTCGGATTCCTCTTCATGATTTACAAGAAGTGGGAAGCACGCCAGCCGTGGCCCGATTATGGCGGTCGTATCACCTCGGTGCACAGCGTCGCCGAGTGGGATGCGCTGCTGAAGAGCAGCGGCAGCAAGTTGGTCGTGGTCGATGCATACGCGCTCTGGTGCCCTCCTTGCAAGGCCGCCGCGCCAACGTACGCGCAGATGAGTGAAGCCTTCTCCCCAGACTCCGTCACGTTTGCCAAGTTCAACACGGACGAAGCTGGCGACTTGGCCCGCGAGCTCGGCATCAAGGCCATGCCGACATTCAAGCTCTTCAAGGGCGGCGTGGAGGTGGATATGTTAAGTGGCAGGTGGGGCCAGCTGGCAGGGCTCCTCAAGAAGCATGGCGCAAAGGACGCAACCAAGAAGGCCGATTGAGAATTGAATTGGGAGACACGGCGTCACACGCAGCGAGAGAGATGGAGAGCGAGGGAGTGGGAAGAGAGATGTGGAAAAACGTGACGTTCACTAAAGAAACTCGAGCACTCACGAACGAGCGTAGCGTGAACACGATGATGCAAGGTGTGTGCGGGAATGAGGGCGTCCTACTCACTAATGAGGACCTTCTTGAGCTTCTTGCTGTGCTCGTGCGTGATCGGCGCCTCGACGCGCTACCTAGACGTGCTTCCGTCCTTCCGTCCGGCCAAGAGCCTGCGCGAGTGCCATGTGCACAAGTGCGAGCGACGGCCGTCCGATGAGACGTTCACGGCACGAAAATGCCACCGCCGCAAGGGCCACCTTGAGCCGATGGGGTCGCAGCAGAAATCGATGCCCAATGTGCCCCGCGTGACGATGTCGGACCCGCGTGCCTTCTACGAAAAGTATGTTGCTGCGGCTGAGCCCGTCGTGCTCGCTGGTGCGGCCGCGGCCGCGACTAGTGGCGTCGAGTGGACCAATGAGTTCCTCTCACGGTGGTGCCACCTCGACAACGGCCGCCCATGGCACGCGATCGTGGAAATGAACAAGGTTATCGTAAGCAACACTCGCCACCCGTTGCTGCAAGAGATCGCTGGTGAGCCGGTCAATTTTTGCACTTTCCTGCGCGACTACCTCAAACCGGAGTACAAGGACAACATGTATCTGATCTCGCCGCTGACAGACCCGGGCGTGCAGCTTGGCAAGCACGTGGAGATGCCGTCGGTGCTACAGTGCCCCGAGATCCACGAGTCGGTGCATGAGACGCGCCTGTGGATGAGCTCGGGCAACTCCTCGAGCTCACTCCACTCTGACACGCACGAGAACCTGATGCTGCAGGTCTTTGGCACCAAGTCGGTCTACATGTTCCCGCCCTCGCAGTCGCACAAGACGTACATGGACTATCACGACCGATATGGCCTCTCGCCTGTTCACCCGGAGCGCGTCGACCTCGACAAGTGGCCCATGTTCGCGCAGCTCGAAGGCGGCATGGTGGCGCATCTGCACGGCGGTGACGCGCTCATGATACCCGAAGGGTGGTGGCACCAGGTCCGCACGCGCCCCGGGCGCAACGCGGCTGTCACGTGGGAGTTCGAGCCCTACGAGGAGCTTTTAAACAATTTCTGGCCGGCTGATAACTTCGGCCGCTTGTGGTCGAGCCAGGTGCTGTGAAGAGAGCTGCCCTGTGAAGAGAGCTGCCCAGAGAAGAGAGCTGCCCTGTGAAGAGAGCTGCCCTGTGAAGAGAGCTGCCCAGAGAAGATTGCCACTGATTGCCGCGGTGTGCCACTGACTGCCACGGTCGCCACGGATTGCTATGGGCTGCCACTGACTGAGCCAGGTGCGGCGCAAGTACGCCATGAAGACGAATCTCACGACGCGCGGCGGCCCCATTGCATGCAACGAGACGTTACCGGCGCGAACGACGGCCGACACGTACAGGTGCAACGAGCGCCAGAACACAGGTGAGGCCTGCACCTTCCGATGCATCCCGCAGTCGTGCGTCACACAGCAGCTGCAAGCGAAGCTCGCGGGCGGCGTTAATGACCGAGGTAAGTACGGATACGGCAACGAGCTGCACGAGCTACTCTCTACTTTTCGGTAAGGCGAACGTTGAAGCCGGGGGCCGGGACGACTCGACTCCTCGACTGAGACGAAACCGGGCGCGGCGACCGGACCGGCGGTGCGGAAGGAGGGTGCCGATCTTCGCCGAGATCGCGCGCCCCAGTGGCTCCCAGAACTGTTCACATGACACAACCGTGTTCATGTGTGAATAGTATTGCTATTGGGTGTCTGAACCGATGATATCGGAGCCATCGTATGCGGTCGAGGTTGTCTAGTTTAAGTCTAGTTGCCTTTCCAAGCGGCCGAAATACCTATCAGGTCGTGCGGGGGCCCACTCCTGACTCTCACTCTGGTCCGTGTTGACTGGATCGGCGTCGGATAGCCGATACGCCGGATAGCGATCGCGCACCCCGAAACCGGGACCGCGCGCGATACACCGACGACGCGACACCTCCCGAACCCGATGGTGGTCCTAGTACGTCTTTGCCTCTTTGGTGCGTGCGCGGTGCGCAGTGGCGCCACAGTCCCGGACTCCGCACAGCTTTCATTTTACTTTCCGATTACGAGCTGCTTTGACTCCTTTCGTAAAACTGTGAGTTGCCCGACGCGAGCGTTGAATGGACGCCCCACATGCTCGAGAGCACTTTCCCTTCCGTCTCTGCGCTGAAGGTAGAGTGAGTGGCCTATGCGCACTGTGTGCCATCGTCTTCCTCCGGCTGCCAGGAAGGCGAGAGGGAAGCTACTCACTCCTCCTCCTCGCTCTTCGTCTGGCCCTCGCCGACGTTGAACCGAACAAAACGCGATACGCGGATGTTCTCGCCCATTTTGGTAATGTACTGGGAGATCAGGTCCTTGACCGTGATACTGGGGTCGCGAATGTAGGGCTGGTCGAGCAGCAGCTTCGTCTTCACCAGCTTCTCGACGCGGCCGGTCACGATCTTGTCCACGATCGCCGCCGGCTTGCCCTTGAGGTCCTCCGCCTGCGACTCAATCTTCTTCTCCTTCTCGATGTAGTCGGGCGAGATGTCGTCCATGCTCACGACCTCGACGGTCGGGCACGCGGCAACCTGCATGGCAATGGTCCTGGCCAGCTCTGACAGCGTCGGGTTCTTGGCCACGAAGTCGGTCTCGCAGTTGACCTCCACCATCACGCCAAGCTTTGCGCCGGTGTGGATGTATGTCTCAACGATACCCTCCAGCGCCTTGCGCGAGGCCTTCTTCTCAGCCGAGGCTAGGCCCTTCTTGCGCAGCTCCTCGACAGCCTTCTCGAAGTCACCGTTCGCCTCCGCGAGCGCCTCCTTGCACTTCATCATGCCCGCGCCCGTCGCCTCTCGCAGCTTTTTGACGTCCCCTGCGCTGACCTGAGCGACGACGGCGGACGTACGCGGAGCGCCGAGGGCGAAACGGTGCGGTGCGCCACCCACCGTCGAATAGCCGGCCGCCGCGCACAGCGAGGCGACCACGAGCAGCAGAGTTTGCCGATACAGCATGGCGAGTGGACGAGGAATTTCCGTGTGCTCCCCCGAGGTCATGAGATCTCAACTATCTCGCCAACACGGCGTTTTTCCGACGCATGGACCCATGAAGAGTAACCATTTGAAGATAGAGTTCCTACACGTGCCTGCCTGCGCACTGGGACTGGCAGCTGCTGGGACGTGAGGGCAAGCAAGCAAGCCGAGCTAAATCACAAAATGAGTCGAACGCGGGACTTTGCTAGTTTGCTTGCTTGGGCTCGCGAGAACAATGGAGTCGTCTCCAGGCTGAAGCCCCACGCCGGCACGCAGCCGCCTCAAAGCAAGTCGAAGGCCCTCGCTGCCTCACGCGAGTAAAGTTAAGTCAAGTCAAGTCAAGTCAAGTCAACTTGACTTGCCTCATATGACCCCGCATCTGCCCAAGTCCATGGCCCAGCGCTCCAGCAGAAGGGGGGTCTCCTTGCGCCCATAGGTCAGCCGCACCCGCTCGGAGGCGTCCGATACGGCGCGCGCGCTCGATACGGCGCGCTCTATACGGCGCCCACCGGTCAGCCGCACCCGCTCGGAGGCGTCCGTCGGAGCCGCGGCGCTCGCGCTCGATAGAACGGCGCGCGCGCTCGTCTCGGCGCCCTCCCCTTCGTGATGGTCAAAGAGCGTCCCCGGCATCAGCATGAGGCCGGCACGCGCGCGCAGCGCGTCGCAGTACGCCTCCGCGTCTACAGGTACACCAGTGCGCCCACGCAGCCGCACGAAGGCGAAGGTGCCCGCACGAGGCTCTGCCCATTCGAGATGCTGCGCGAGCACACGCACACAACCATCTGCGGTCACCCTTGGCCATCCGCGCTCATCAGCGGCCATCCGCGGTCATCAGCAGCCATCAGCAGCCAACAGCAGCCAACAGTGGGCCACGCACCTCGGGATGGGCGCCCTGATGAGGGAGACAATCAGCGAGGCGCTCTGATGAGGGAGGCAATCAGTGGGCCACGCACCTCGGGATGGGCGCCCACCACGGCGCGCGCCGCCTCGAGCCCCGCGGCAAGCAGGGCGTGGCTGCGCGTGAGTAGCGTTGGTCGCGCCCGCAGCGCGATGAGCGCGAGGACTTCGGAGGGTGTGGGCGGGCAGATGGTCGTGTAGTCTTTGAGCTGCGCGATTCGCGCCTGATGAGGGAGACAATCAGCGAGGCGCTCTGATGAGGGAGGCAATCAGCGAGGCGCTCTGATAAGGGAGGCAATCAGCAAGGCGCTCTGATGAGGGAGGCAATCAGCGAGGCGCTCTGACGAGGGAGGCCATCAGCGAGGCGCTCTGATGGAGGGAGGTAATCAGTCGCACTCACTCCGCCGCGTACCATGAAGGCGGCGTCGCGCGAGGCAAGCCATCCAATGCGTAGCCCTGGGAGCCCGACTGTCTTCGACAGACCACTCAAGCTCACACCGCGTGAATAGGCCTCGACTGCGGCGGCGAGCTGCGCGCTGCCTGGGTGCTCAAGGCCGCGGTGCCTGATGAGGGAGGCCATCAGGGAGGCCATCAGGGAGGTCATCAGGGAGGTCATCAGAAAGGTCATCATGTGTCCTCAGTGAGGTCCTCAGCGTACATCTCGTCGATCATCAGGTGCGCGCCGCTCGCTTCCACAGCGGCAACCACCGCCTGCAGCTCCTCCGGGGTCGGCAGCGCGCCCGTTGGATTGTGCGGCCAGTTGGCGATCACGAGCTTGGTGCGACTGGGTCGCAGCAGCGAGTGTAGCGTGGACACCTCGAAGCGTGCCGGGCTGCCCTCGGGCCGCCACGCACTCACCTCGCACCCAATTGAGCGTGCTACCTCACTCAGGCTCTGGTAGTGCGGCACTGTGGTCACCACGTGATCGCCGGGCGAGAGGAGGGCGCGCGCCGTCAGGTAGATCCCCTCCTGCGGCACGCACACGTTGATCTGGCGCTCGTCGATGCCGCCGCTGTATATGGCAGCGATCTCTCGGCGCAGCCACGGGCTACCCTCATTGTGCGATGGATATCCGAGCGAGAGCGTGCGCCAGCGCTCAGCACCCTCGTCGTCAGCGTGAGCAAGGAGCTCGTTCATGGTGAGCGGTTCCGTCTCCGACGACGAAAGCGACGCGGAGCCATCTGTCCATCCAGGGTAACGCTCGACGAGAAACGGGCGCAGTGCTGTCGGGGTGCCAGAGCGCGGCCGCTCGAGTTCGAGGAGCTCTTTGCGTGGTTGCGAGCGCGGCTGCGGGCGGAGACTCAACAACCGTCTCATCCTCGAAGCGGCCATCGCGGGTGAGTGTTGGGCGGACTGACCACATCGGGAGGCGAATCGGAACCTCTGACCCCAACTTGAGCGGCCAACAACTTGATCATGAGCAAATTTTTCTGGATCTCGGTCCGTTCACAGCTTTACTCCGTGGCCGCCCCTCACGATGGCGATCTCCAAGCCGGCGATTGCACTGAAGGCCGATGCTTACACTGTCCTCTTCCTGCACTGCTGCCGATACCCCACGCGCTCGCTCAACGGCCTGCTTTTGGGAAGCGCTGCTGCGGACGGCTCGGTGAGCGTCGAGATGACGTTGCCGCTGTTTCACACGCAGATCTCGCTCGCGCCGATGCTCGAGGCGGCGCTGCTGCTCGCGGATGAGTACTGCCAGCAAAACGGGCTGCAAATCGTCGGCTACTACCAGGCGAACGAACTTGTCGACGACCTTGACCTCGGCCCGTTTGGCAAGCGGATCAGCGACAAGATCCGCTCGCAGGTGCCGGCTGCAGCTGTCTTCGTCGTTGATGGCGCGAGTATGCACCCTTCGGCGACCGACCTGCGGCTGATTACGCAGGGAGCGGATGGGAAACGCGGCGCCGCGCCGTTCATCGAGGGCGATGCCGAGGGCTGCATCGTGCGCCTCGAGAGGTGCATCGCCAACAGCCTGCAGCACGAGATCATCGACTTTGACGCGCACCTCGATGACCCCGAGAAGAATTGGCTGGGCAACGCAGCTCTGCTCGTGCAGTGAGCCCTCCGGATGGCGGGGGCGAGCCATGCGCCAGCCCAGAGCTGCACAGCGTACGAACGGTGCCCAACGGGCGCATCCGACACTCGCTACGGTCAGTCCGGCCGACGTCGCCCACACCCGCCCTGTGGCTGTGCCCACACGGCGCTGCCCACGTCGCTCGTCCCCCGGTCGGTTCTCGTTCTGCGAGCGGGTGAGGACAGCTTGTCGTTTTCATGTACCTACGTCACAAACGTTGAGCCTTAATGAAATGACCCGCGCGCCGGCGCGCAGTCCCCCGGGCGCAAAGATTATACGCGACGAAAAAAGCCGGGAGGTTCCGGCGCGCCCGCGGCCCCGGGCCGTCCGGCGTCACGGTCACAGACGCCGCCTCGCCGCGACGCGCTCACCGCTCAGGGGTCCGGCCCGGGCGCGCCGCGGCCACGGCACCCGCGACAAATGGTAATCGTTGATATCAATCGGCACCAGAGATGATCGCGGCCACATCGAGATTTATCTGCCTCCATTTTCTGCTCCGGTCTCGCGGAGACGCCGACGGAGACAGCCGCGCACGAGAAGCGTCTCGGCTGGCCGATCGGTCGTGCGGGGCTGCAAGTTTGGTCTGGCGTCTCACCTTCGCGTGTGCATCTCTATCCGGATACCGGAGGTCCGCTGTGCCCTCGAGCCTGAGGTTTGCTCTCTCTCTCTCTGCATCTCGTCCATTGTCTCTCGCTCTCGCTCTCGCTCTCGCCGCCGTCCTCGTCGTCTTCCACCGAAACTACCTCTCTCGCCCCACGCACCCGCAGCTATCCGCATACTCGATCTCGTGCCATCTCGCGCGATCTCAGACTCGATCTCGCGCCATCTCGCGCGATCTCAGCTAATGTCCTCACTGTCCGGAGCGCATCAGGTGCGAGTGACGATTGAGGGAGTCAGGCGCGAGCTTGCCGCGGCAGATGCGCGAAAAGTCCGACGCGACGCACTGGAACTCGGCCTGCCCGAGCGCCGGCTGCTGCAGCACGAGCGCCGCGAACGACCGCATCGTCACGCCCTGGGGGTCGATGGCACCCGTAATCAACCCGTCGGACGCGCCGTGTTGGGCGCACAGCAGCTCGTTGAGCCACGTGGCCACGGCGCCTGGGCATGCCTCGACGAGTACGCGCATGAGCTCGACCTGGTGGTCGACGAGATTGTCGGGAGATACGGCGGCCAGACCCGAAAGGCATTCGCGCAGCAGCTGCTTGCCGGAAGCCTGTGTGCACACGACGGACGAGACCATGTCAGATGACATCCGAGTTCATAGACCATCCGAGTTTATAGACCATCAGAGGGGCAGTCGGAGGGGCAGTCAAAGGCACACGCACCTGGATGCACATGACCGACGTCTCGCGGAAGGGGTTGGCCGCCTCGGTCGGGCACATGAAGAGGCAAATGAACGTGAGCACGGCGCGCGTGTGCTGAAACTCCTGGTGGCGTACGCAGGCGACGGCAGCGTCGAACAGGGCGCCGGCGCACGGCAGCGAGAGCAGCAGGCCTGGTTGGAAGACGAGGCAGCGATGGCACATCTCCCAGAAGGCGGTGAGGAGCTCGGGTTGTGCCTGCTCGATCGGGGAGGCACACTGAATCAGTCGCAATCCGTCGCCATCCGTCGCAATCCGTTGCGATCCGTCGCCATCCGTCGCCATCGGGCGTACCTCGGGTTCCTTGGTGGAGGAGAGCCACGCGCAGAAGAAGTTGACTAGCTCCGACATGACGAAGAGCAGCGTGTCGTGCAGCTCATCGTCCTGCTGACGCCCATACTGCTCGATGGCGTCGCGCAGCGTCGAGAGAACGCCCACGACAGGTGTCGAAGGGAAGGTACGCGCGAGCTCGTGCAGCAGCTGCGGCAGCAGTGGACGCATGAGCATGCCCATCGTAGCCATCATACGCGAGTAGAGCTCGCACATGGCCTGCACCACCACCGCCTCGGAGCGGTAAGCGCCAGCCACCTGCGGGGGAGCGAACGCGCCGGTGTGAGCACTTGCATGCAGGGCAGTTGGTCAGGTCATGCCTCCAACCTGCACCAGAAGATCCCAAACGCCGCTCGGCATCACGGGCAATCAGACGCAATCAGACGCAATCAGACGCAAGCAGGAGCAAGCAGGCGCAAGCAGGCGCAATCAGACGCAATCCCAATCAGGCGCAGTGAACACCTGCAACAGAAGATCCCACACGCCGCTCTGCATCACGGGCAGCACCGGATTCACATTCGCCGCCGCGCCGGGCACGTCGACATTGTAACGGTCGCAGAAGCGGATCGCAGCGCCCACAAGCGCGACCTGAGTCGCCACATTCTCCGCGGACTGTCGACGCCAGGCGCCCACGCCCGCCTCCCCTGCCGTCGCGCCGTGCTGCAGCGCATTCTGCAGCAGCGTGCACGGCGTACGCAGCAGTTCGGTGAGAGCTGATCGCGCCTGGTCGTCGCGGGAGGGCAGCTCGGCCACGAGCCGCGCGAGTCCCTCGGCTAAGGCGATCCTGAGCTCGGCCGTGAGCTCAACGTTGCTCAAGGCCGGCTCGCAGACGCGTAGCAGTGCGAGCACGGTCTCTTGTCGTCCGAGCTGCCGCTTGGCATGCACGCAGAGCGAGCGGAAAGCAATGGCGGCATGCTCGGCGGCTCCATCAACCACGAGCGAGCTCAGCACGAAGTGCACCACGCCCTCGAGGCTATGCGAGTGCTCGGCAGCGAGCGTCTTGCCGAAATTGCCTACCAGACGCACCGCGCTCGCGCGCACCTGCCAAATGAGGGAGGGAACTCTTCAGCACATATTGCCAAATTAGGGAGGTAGGGAGCTCATCGGCAGCATGCATCGACCAAGTGGCCTGAGCCAGACCAACCGTGCTCGCGCGCGCACACCTGGGCCGGCTGCATCGCAAAAGCGCCCGCGGCGATGGGCGTGAGGAGGGACTCGACGAGGGCCTGTGATGAGGGATGCAATCGGAGGCAAGCAGGGAGGCAAACAGGGATGTGAGGAGGGACTCGACGAGGGCCCCATGGCGTATGCATGGCAATCAGTGGCGATTAGCGCGATTAGCGGCAATTAGTGGCGTGTGCGTGGCGGTGAGTCGGAGTGAGTGGCAAGTAGTGGCAGTGAGTGGCAAGTAGTGGCGATGAGGGGCATGGGGGATGGCAATCAGGCGCAATCAGTGGCCATCAGAGGGGTCTTCACACCTTGATACTCGAATTGAACTCAAGCTGGCGCTGCGTCGACGCCGGGTCGGCTGCCAGCGTCTCGTGCTCGCGGCTAAGCGTTGTCTTGAGCTCTGCATGCAACACGCGCGTGGCCCAGCACACAAGCTCGAGCTGCTGCCATGGCGGTGGTGCGCCACCCCCTCCCGCGGGCGACTCGAGACGAGCGCGCAGCGTGCCGATGAACTCGGTGCGTAGAAGCTGCAGGCACGCAGTCAGCAGCTCTTGCCCCGACTGCTCACGGAAGCGCTCAAAGTCGTCCTCTTCGAGGGAGGTCTGCAACCGAGAATGGGTGAGGAGCAGTGTGAAGACACAGGTGTGAAGACGCAGGTGTGAAGACGCAGGTGTGGAGACGCAGGTGTGAAGCCGCAGGTGTGAAGACGAGAGGACGCAATCCACGGCACCGCATCGGTGCACTCAGAGGTCCTCCTCTCGCACCATCCGAGGTCATCCCAGGTCATCCGAAGTCATCCAAGGTCATCAGAGGCCATCAGAGGTCCTCAGAGGTCCTCAGAGGTCCTCAGAGGTCCTCAGGGGCCCTCCTCTCGCACCTCGTCCTCCCAGCTTGTGAAGCTCTGCGGAAGCGTGCACTTGGCGAGCACGCGCATCTGGAGCTCACGGTACAACGGCACACCTGATGAGGGAGCCAATCAGAGGTCATCAGAGGCAATTAGAGGCAATCAGAGCTCATCTGGAGCTCGCGGTACAACAGCACACCAAGCTGCGGATGGCGCTGCGCGAGCGGGGTGTCTTGGATGGACGCCCAGAAGTCCACCGTGAGCTCAGCCACCCGGAGATCGGCGCCCAGGCAGCAGAAGAGTAGATTGACCAGCGGGAGGAGTGTGTCATCTTGGCAGGTAGACACGATGTCCACCGCTCGGTCAGCAAAGGCGCAGAGGGCGCGGCAAAAGTGGTACTGGGACTCGCTCATTGTCCCGTCGTCGGCGGCGGCCGCCTCTTTCACACGTAGCTGGTCGGCGACGAGTTGCAGATGGTTCGAGATCTGATGGGTCAATGCAACCTGATGAGGGGTGCAATCCGCGGTCCTCAGCAGTGATGAGGGATGAGGGGTGCAATCCGCGGTCCGCAGCAGCGAGCAGCGGTGACCAGTGGCAAGGGAAAGGGCAGGGCAAGGGCAGGGCAAGGGCAGGGCAAGGGCAGGGCGATGGCAGGGTCAGGGAAGGCCCAGGGAAGGCCCAGGGCAATGCGCAGACACACCTGCCGCTCGACGCCGACAGAGAGCACGGTGTTGTTGGAGGAGAGCAGCTCGACGAAAGCGTCAGCGGCGGCGACGACGAGCGGCTCGACGGGCGAGGTGAAGGCGCCGAGGACGCACTGCAGCAGCGCGGGGAAGCTGTCCGCGAGCATCACCAGCGAGTACCCCATCTCAAGGCTGTTCCACTTTTCGAGACATTTGAGGCACTGCGTGACACACTCTGCGTGCTCGGGCCCGCTGCCGGCGCCAAAGTGCTCGACCACGGCCGTAAGGAGCTGCAGCACCTGCGGGAGCAGCCCGCGCAGCTCGGGGCGCCCCTCGAGCATCGCGCCCTCGCCCGACTGCACACGCTTAAGGGTGGGCGCGCTCGATGCGAGCGTCATAGGCCCTCCGTCACCGGACGGCGCCTGCGCTGTGGTGCGCTCGAGAAGCTCCTGCGGTAGCGCGATGAGGAGCTCGATGGCGACGGCCGCACCCTTGCCCGACGGGTCTTTGGCGAGCGTGAGCGCATCCGTCGCGAACGACTCGAGCGCGCCCGACCGCACAGCCGCCGCCGCGAGCGCAAGGCACAGCTGCTTGGACGCTGCAGTCAGTCGCATGAAGCCGTCGGGCGCGCCAACGGGGATCTTGCCGACGACCTCCTTGAGCACGCCGTAGATCTGCGCCTTGGCGCCCTCGGGGAGCGAATGCCACTCCGAGCACACCTTCATTTTGAACATGTTCGCACCGATAAACTGCACCTTCTCATCCGGATCAGAAAGAGCTGTGCGCGCGGCCTCCCACGCGGGGAACGTGGCAGTGAACGACATTAGCCACGCGTTCGCCTCCCCGCGCGTCTTCGCGGGCGAGGTGGGCGCATACAGCGCATAGACAGCCTGTTTGAGCTTCTCGGCGTCGCCCATATTGCGAGCGGTGCGAGCGAAGAGCCGCCGTCGTGGGCTGCGAAATTCGTGATCGTGATTCGTGAACGACTTGGAAACGCGTTACCGACGGCATAAGCCGTGTGGTAACTCCCGGTGTGTAAAACATGAAACTCCTGCGCTCGGTCAATCACTCACTCTATGTCAATCACCACTCTATAACCGCGGGTAATCGTCAAAAGATATCGAAATAGGTGCAATCGCCGGCGTTCGCAGCGGCCGCCTCTCTACTGCGAGCCGCCCCGCCGCTCTGCGCGGCGTCGCCATCGAGAACGCGCACGGTGCCATCTTGCGAAATCTCGAGCGCCTGGCTGGCGCCCGACATGACGAACTCACTCATGCCCGTGTCGCAGCGCCACACGAGGCCATCGCACGCGGCGTTGATGACGCGCTGGGGCGTGTGGCCGACGACGAGTCGCGAGACGCCCAGCCGCGCGAGCGACTGCCGCAGTGCGTCGCAGTGTTCGTGTGAAGGCTGCTCGCCACTGGGGGACGAGAGCAGCCGCCCCCAAATGGGCGATTTATCGCGTTCTGCCATGTGGCTTAGCGCGAGCGGCAGGCACGTGGCGGCCGAGTACTGCGGCCGGCCACTGCCCTGGAAGCCATCCACCTCCACCAGCGTGCAAATCACATCGTCCTCCGGCTGGGCAGGCTCACCTCGGAGCCACCGCTGCGTCGCTTGGTTGAGCGTCTCGAGGCTCTCTCGCGTCGCATCGGCTGGGAGGTGCGCGTGCACGAAGCAAGAGTCGCCAATGATGGCCGCAACTGTGCAGCAGTCGGCCATCTCCGACGCGATCGCGCCGCCGGGTGCAAAAGCCAGCAGCCTGTCGGTGCCAAAGGCTCCATGCCCTGCTGGGTGAATGAAGTTGCTCGCAATGGCACACACGTTCATCACCTCGTGGTTCCCGAGCAATCGGATGACACGACCTCCACCAGCCCGCGGAGCATCAGCCTGCAGTCGACGCAGAAGCGACCAGCATTCGGCCTCGTTGGCGCCGCGATCGAGCAGGTCGCCCAGCTGCACGAGGGTGGCATCCCCGCCAATCCAGCGCTCGTTGCCGTCGACGAGTCGTGCATTCCGCAACGTGCGCACGAAGGCGGGGTAGTCTCCGTGCACATCGCCGATGGCCACCACGCGGCCCGGCGCCGCGTACTCGAGACTGAACGCTGAGGCGGTCAAGGAGTGGATGAAGATGAGGACGTGCCGCATTTCGCGGGCCTAGGAATCCTACCCGTTTGACGGACGATTTCGTCAAGTCTTCAAACAATCAAGGAATGCAAGCAAACGTTCTCTGAACATTACGCTGCCGGTTAACTCTCTCAAGTCTACCCCAGCCTCCGCCCCTTCTCAGCCAAGGCGATGATGCTTCGCCTGTGGAATGAGTGATCGTCTTCTCGACTCGGAGGTCCTCTCTCGGCGCGCGGGGCGGCACACCGAACGTCTGTGAGAGCCCGCCACTTGACCCATCGACAATGCCGCTTCGCCTGCTCGTTCCAGAGCAGCAGATCGCCACCATCGCCAATCGGATGTGCTTTTGCGTCGATCTCGGCCAGATCGCGACGCCGACGCGCTTCTGGAACCCTCTAGGTGCGGCCAGCGACTCCCTCGAGGTCATCGGCCGGCCCACATTCGACTTTGCGCGGCCGCGGCTCCGTGGCCTCGCACAGGCGCTTGCGCCTGCGTACTTGCGCATCGGTGGGACCGAAGCGGATCGCTCCTTTTACGCCCTGGACGGTTCTGATCCGACGACGCCGCCGGCACCCTTCACCTCGGTCCTGCACGCTCGGCACCTGGATGCCGTTGGAGACTTTGCACGCGCTGTGGGCTTCGAGCTGATGTTGACGGTGAACGCGGGATGGGGTGCGCGCTCGGTCCACGGTGCATGGTTGAGCGACCAGACGCGCACTCTGCTCCGCTACGTAAGGACTCACAGCATCCCGCTCACTGTGCTCGAGCTCGGCAACGAACCGAACGCGTGGCCGTACTTGCAGCGCGGCCTGGCGATCTCACCTGAACGGTACGCGCAAGACCTTCTCGCGCTCACGAGCGCACGCGACGACGAGCTGCCGGGTGCGCTCGTCGCGGCGCCCGCGACCGCCTTCTTCCCCACGATAGGCGAGGTGCCCTCCATCGTAGCGAGCTGTTGGCCACCAAGGCTGCTCGCGGCAGGCGACTTCCAGGCGCGAGCGCTCGCAGCGGCTGAGCGGCTCGCACTGCCGGACATCGTGACGTGGCACTACTACCCTGGGCAGAGCGACCGCGCGGTTGGGCTGCACAAGTACCGGTTTGCGGCGGCCATCTGCCTGCTGGCCCGCCTTCTGGTGCGCCTCGGCTTCGGATCTCGACGCCAACGGAACCCTTCAGTGTGGATGCGGTTCGTCTCGAGGCTGGTGGGCCTAGCTGCGCTGGGCTCTTTGGCGGCGTGCGTGCTGGTGCACGTCGTGGTGACGCCCGTGAACCTCAAGTCGCTCAGCTCGCCCGCGGTGCTCGATCGCGTCGCCGTGTGGGGACGTGCGGTGCGAGCCACGACCCTCGCAGTCGAGCCTCCCAGCCGTCGACCAGCGGTGTGGTTAGGCGAGACGGGGAGTGCACAGGCGGGCGGGCAGCCCGGCGTGAGTGGGCGCTGGGCCGCAGCGCTTTGGTGGCTAGACCAGCTAGGCTCTCTCTCGACGCTCGGGCAGCAGGTGCAGTGCCGCCAGACCCTCTCGGGGTCGGACTACGGCTTACTGCATGAGGGGACACTCGAGCCGACGCCCGAGTACTGGGTGAGTGTGCTCTGGAAGCGGCTCATGGGGACTACTGTCCTTGCCGCGAGCGCCGAGGGCGCTGCCGACACCCTTCGCGTCTATTGCCACCTCGCCGCATCGAATCTCCCGCCACCTCGGTGGCGCTTTCCAGGGATGCCAAAGCCGCCCGCCACTCGGCGGCCGCGGACGACGTGCCTCATCATCAATCTTGCGGAGACCCCCACCGAGCTCGAACTACCCGCGTGGGCTCGCGCACGCGAGGCAGAGCTCTGGCTGCTGCAGGGCGTCGAGGGCCGGCTTGACGCCGCTGAGCTGACCATTAACGGTGTGAGGCCGCATGCATCCGCTGAAGGCGAGGTGCCATCGCTGCCCGGTGCCAAAGGCGCCCTCGATAACGAGGTTCTCACCCTCCCCGCGGCCGCGGCAGCATTCGTTTGCATGGGGTGAATACGCGCGGGGCGAGCACGCATGACATGGGGTGAGTACGCAAGGGGTGAATACGCATTGGGTGATCGCATAGATTGCTCCACCTCGACGACTCGGCCAACGGGTCACTCGACTGCACGCTCGCGGCTCTTTGTGGCGTCGGGACGACGAAACGTTGGAGGCAAGTTGGACGAACGAACGCGAACGACCCCAACGCACGGATCGGATATCAACACCCAACGCTTGCCGTGCCGTCTGGTCCGTCAACGTAACAAAGACCGTGCGATGCGTTCGACCTGTTCGTATGAGAAGTCGTGTACCTGCCATCTTCAGACGAGAGACCCAGTTTTGATGAGACCAACTTCACACTTCAACATCCATGAAGGCGGCGCTCCAGCGCTCTCTCTGCGTTGCCGCCGCGGCCTCGGTGGCCATGGCCGCGCCGAATCGCATTCGCCTCTATGTCCCTTCGCAGCCCCTCGTGGCAGGCGGCCAGCTTGCGCTGAGCGACGCACAGCGCCATCACCTCTACAGTGTCATGCGGCAGCGCGAGGGTGGGAGCGTAGCGGTGTTCAATGGTGTGGACGGTGAGTGGGAGGCGCAGATCGATGTCCTCAGTAAGCGCGCGTGCCACTTGAGCATACGCACGCTGCTCCGTCCGCAACCAGCCGTAAAGCGCTCGACAGTCCTGCTCTTTGGTGTGCTCAAGGGCGCAAGGCTGCCGACGCTCATTGAGAAAGCGGTTGAGCTCGGTGCTGATGAGCTGCAGCCCGTGCTTACGCAGCACTGCGCCGTGCGCTCGCTGAACGTGGAACGTCTCGGCGCCATCGCCGTCGAGGCGAGCGAGCAGTCGGGCCGCCTCACGGTGCCGTGCGTGCGCGAGCCGCAGCCACTGCAGGCGGTGCTCGACGGCTGGGATGCGTTGCGGCCGCTGTGCGTGTGCGACGAGCGGCGGCTCGATGATACGCCCACGCTGAGCGCGCGCCTTGCGGATGGCAGCCTCGACGCGGGCGCGGGCGTCCTGATCGGCCCCGAGGGTGGCTTCTCAGCCGAGGAGTTTGAGACTCTTGAGACGCTGCCTTTCGTCCGGCCAGTCTCGCTCGGTGCGAACATCCTGCGCGCCGAGACGGCCGCGCTCGCAGCGATGGCGATCATTGGATGCGGCCGTTGAAGAGTTCAGCATGCTCTGGCTGAAGATGCTGGTCGAAGAGGTTGGGTGGACCGCGTCGTAAGGTGGACTATACTATAGGAATACTTTAAATACGCAATCATAATCAGTTTAAAGTCCGGTCGTGGGTCGAGGTCCAAGCCGGAAGTGCGAAGGTCGAAGAAATAGGCCGGGGGTTGGGTCGGGCGCCTTATACTTTTTACTTGATTCACTCGTTTATGATTCGCGTGCTGCAATCGCTCTGTGGGTCATTTTCGGCGCGTGTACCGCCACTGTCACCGCTCATGCGACGAGGATCCCTGGCCGCAGAGGGATGAGCCCGACGGCAGAAGCGCAGTTCGTCGATCGTCGTCTAGCACGGCGAAGCACGACAGGTCAGATGAACTCGGTCGCATAGCCCTGCGGCTTGAACTTGCGGGAGGCTCGCATGCGGGCAATGCGCTCCTTATCCTGCTCAAACTGCTCGCGTAGCTTGAGCAGCTGCTCACGCTTCTTCTCGTGCTGCTGGAAGTGGTAAAAGTCGGCCGTGTCCATCTGTTTCCTCTTCTTCTTAGGCGGGCCGCTGCCCGGCTCGTCGCCCCCAGACGTTGCGGCCACCTGCACGGTCGCACCCGTGGCGGTTTCCGTGCTCGTGTTCCGGCCTGTCTTCTTGCGCGTCACAAGGACGAAGCCGTCGTCATCCATCTGATTGTGCATCGCATCCGCAGCACGTTCGCGCTCGCGCTCCTGAGCCTCGAAATGCTCCATGAACGCGCTCACGCGCCTGAGCAGCGTCTCACGGGGTGGTGGCGCGCTGCTGGCTGCCGCTCGCTCTGCATGTGCGGATGGCAGCTCGATCGGCTTCTTGGGTGCCAGCGCGCGTTTGAGAGCAGCTGGGTCGTCGAACACGAGGTGCGCCGAACGGTGGTCGACCGCTTCATCGTGGAGATGGACGGTGGGGCGCGTGCCCTTACGATCAAACGCAGCAGCGAGCGCGTCGGCGGAGCAGTGCAGCGGAACATTGAGCACGAAGAGCGTACGTTTGGCAGGTAGCGTGGCGTCGTCGGCGCGCGAAACGTGCTGGCGGGCAAAGAGCTGGCTGAGGGAGGCGCGGCCGGCGACGTGTGTTGAGATGATTGTGTACATGACGTCGCCGCGCAGCAATTATGAATCTTCGTGTATGTCCCCGACGAACATGTAGGTTCCTAGTTCTCATTCGTATAGTTACACTATAGTTACTTGTATCCTCTATGCCGTCGGATTCACTTCGTGGAGGGTGCGCTGCGCTGCGCATCTCTGCAACGCATGTGCTCGGAAACGCCTCCTCCGTGGTCAGTCGCCGAGGTCTTCCGCCGAGGTCTTCCGCCGAGGATGACGACGCGCCACGTAGCAGTCGCCGCTGGCGCGGCACTGGTCGTGGGCTTGCTCGTACTCGCGCGCCGCCGTCGCTCCTCGCGTGCCGCCGCACGCCACCTGCGCATCCTCCGCGGAATCGGTTTCAAGACGCTCACGACTGAGATGGAGGTCGCCGTGCGTCTGGCGGTGCAATGCGGCGAGGCGATGCTTGAGGCAATTGCAGCAGTAGACAGCCAATCTGGGCTCAACCTAAAGGACGGCAAGCACGGAATCGACCCACAGACGGCCACCGATCTCGCCAACGAGCGGCTCGTCATCGACACTCTCAAGCTGATCTTTCCGACACATGCGGTGATCGGCGAGGAGTCGTGCGCCGCAGCCGGCGGCAAGGTGCCGATGGTGGACCCGAGCGTACCGACGTGGATCGTCGACCCGATCGACGGCACGCAGAACTTTTGCACGTCGCTGCCGCTGTCGGTCGTGAGCATCGGCCTGTGCCTTAACGGCGTGCCCGCGCTCGGTGTCATCTACGACCCTTTTCGGGACGAGCTTTTCGTTGGCGTGGCGGCCGAGGGCGCGTACCTCAACGGCGTGCGCATGCGCGCCGATGCGAAGCGCACGGCCTTGGACAAGGCCATGGTGCTCACGGACGTCGGGTACGAGCGCTCGCCCAAGGGCGCCCGGCGGCTCGCCGCATGCCACGAGGCTCTTCTGCTCGCGAACACGTTCGGGGTGCGCATCGTCGGCTCGACAGTGCTCGCGCTCGCGTGGGTGGCCGCCGGTCGCGCGAGCGCCTTCTACGTGGGCCTGCACAAGAAGGACGTGCCGAAGGCCTGGGACTGGTGTGCGGCCAAGGCCATCGGCGACGCGAGTGGTGTCGTCTTCCTCCGGGCCGAAAATGATATTCCTTTCGACTTGACCTCGCCGTCGGTGTGTGCCGCCGGCTCCGAGGCGCTCGCGAAGACACTGCGTCGCACCCTGTGCCAGGCCACCGTCGTACTGAAGGACTGAAGGGCTCGCGGCGTCCGCTAAATGAGGCACCGTGTTCGGCACCGTGTGACCATCGCGTTCGACTTTTGGAGACCGATGTCTGGGGCCAACAGAGAGCCCACCCGCACGTGCCTTCGCCGAAGGAGAAGGGTATGGGCCAGCGGCACCCTTGGCTTTCGCCGCGAGCTCGTGGTGGCGCGCGGTGCAGACAGGATGTAGGCCACTGCGTACTGGGTGTAGGAGTCCTACTGTATGTAGGCTACTGGGTGTAGGCTACTCCTACTGGAGCGCGCGCGGCATACCGTATGAAGGGGGGGCCTCAGCGGCTCGCGACAGCCGACATCGAACCCGCGGCCCAGTCGATGTATATTTGACGTTCCGGGCGGCGCGCGGCCCAGTAAGTTTATATATATTAAAGCGGCCGTTTTTGCGGACACGGGCGAACCGGGCACGACGCA
This sequence comes from Chrysochromulina tobinii, assembly GCA_001275005.1. Classification (NCBI taxonomy): domain Eukaryota; phylum Haptophyta; order Prymnesiales; family Chrysochromulinaceae; genus Chrysochromulina; species Chrysochromulina tobinii. The sequence continues at coordinate 13,249 of JWZX01003330.1, read as the reverse complement.
CGTAGTTCCCGTAATCCCCGACCCGGTCGCCCCGGGCACGCGCCCCGCGCGGCGCCGCGGGGGCGGCGACCGCTCCGTCGTTTGTACGTTTCGTGCGCGTCCGAGTGGGCGCGGCGGAGGCGTCGCCCGTCGTACGATCGCCGCCCGGAGCCGGCGCTCCGGTCCGGGGCGCGCGCGGCGCCGACGCTGGGTGAAGCGCGCGAATCGGCCTGTCGGACCACGGTCGGCGTGTACCTACGACAGACCTGTCCGGGGGCGGGGCGAGAGCGGCGCGGCGAGACCGCCGCGCGTCGCGTGCTTTTGACGCTTAAGGCTTATGAGTAATGAGTTATGTGGAGTAGCGGCGACGCGAGACGTGTTCTCCTGCCATTCGCCGACGGGATCGGATTCGCACCGCGGGGCGACCGCGCACCGGACGGCCGCCCCACCGCACGGCCACCGCGGCCGCGCCCGCCGACCGCCGCCGATTCTTTTCGAACGTGCGACGTGTGCGGCAGAGCGTCACCTTCGCGCATCGTTACACTCTAGCTTGCGCGCGGTACAACCTATTTCACGCCCACACGAAGTGGGCCCGACAAAACCGAATCGGCCGTTGGGCGGTACAGTTCTAATTCAAGCTCGACCGGGGTGACTGTGCCGGGTGATCTCTCTCGCGATTCGATTCGAGCTGAACTCCCATCGGCGGCTCAGAAGGTGACGTCCTTGAACTCGGCGCGCTGCCAGGCCTTGTGGGTGAGGAGCCCCTTTAGTAGCTGCTGCCCGCGGAGCGTCGACGTGAGAGGCAGGTGGCCTTTGGGTGCCTTGTCCACGTCATAGATGAATTCGTCGTTTTTCGCCTCGGGCAGCCAGCGCACGAGCGTGCCGTCGGCTTTCTTCCAGCCTATCCGCTCGAAGAAGGTCTCGAAGTTTCGGTTAACCTTCTTCGACATATACGCCTGCGCCTGCACCGCATAGCCAAACTTGCCACCGCTGTAGGCCTGCCAGAGGCGCTCGATGGTCGCCATGTCCTCAACGGGAAGGTTTGGCACCTCGGTGAAGTAGACGTAGCCGCGATCGACAGCCTTATCACCCGCGAGCGTGATGAGCGCGTCGCGCGTCAGCTGATCCGCCTCGCGGAACTCGCCTGCCTGCAGTGCCGTGAGTAGTGGCACATAGTCGAACCCGCATGTCGTCTCGATCTTCGGACGCTCAACCATGGGCGCCTCCGGCGCCTCCGGCGCCTCCGGCGCCTCCGTCGCGCACAGGGCGGGACGGGTGCGTAGCGGCACAGTGGCCACACGACCCACCTGACCCGGTGCGAACGCGAGCGAGAGCATGGCGGCGACGGCGACGACGCTCATTATTAAAAGTGACTTCCAGGTGGAGATGTCTGCTCGGCAGTCCGATTGGCTGATCAACGAGAGTTCCCTATCCATATTAATACGATCGGCTACGCGTGTGTCAATGTAGAAGAGTGTATGGGGGGATAGGCCTCAGAGCCGTTCGGTGTTAAAATGTGCCGACGGCCCCCGAAAAATGGTGGAGCGTGCACTTGCACTCGTGCTCGTCTCGTGCGGCCTCTGTGGCGCTGCGCTTCGCGTCCAAGTTGCGGCGTATGATGAGAAGATTGCCATCGATGATATTTGGCTCAACCAAGCCTGTGATTGCTCTGATCATGCGGGCTGGCCATCGGCGCTCACCTGGTCCAAAGTCACAGTGCCCATGAGCCCGCCCCTTATCGCTGAGAACAAGACATTCAAGACGATGGCATATGTCATGAGACGCAATTCAAGCGAGTGCGTGGTGGTGTTCCGCGGCAGTAAGAACACGCTCAACGACCTCGAAGATGCATATTTCTTACCCGTGCCGTTTCCCGATGGTCAGAAAGGTGGAAACTGCTCCGATTGGCACACTGGAAATCAGTGTTTGGTTCACAGCGGATTTCTGGGCGCCTGGTATTCGGTGGCAGAACAGGTGCGCGCTCACCTCAATACGCTCCAATGCAGGACGAGCAGCGGCACGCAGCTCGCGATCACGGGCCACTCGCTCGGGGCGGCGATGGCTGCACTGGCTGCTTATGATCTTCTGAACGATAACGGTGATTGGAAGATCCACCGTGTCTACACGTATGGCCAGCCGCGAGTTGGGAACGAAGCGTTTGCGGCCGCGTTCACACAGCAGCTCACCGATGCAGGCGCGGTGTATTACCGCGTCGTCGACTACCGTGACGCAGTGCCTCACGTGCCACTGCGCAATATGTCACGTCCTTCGCTGGGGGAGGATTGGGCCCACCCGCAGCCCGAGGTATACTACAACCGGACGGCGCTTGGCCACTACGTGATCTGCGACGACGAGCTCGATGTGAGGTGCTCGTATCAGTGGTCGCTGGTGCAGACGCTCGAGCACACGTGCGATCACTGTTCCTATTTAGGGTTGAACCCATGCGACTGCAACGTTACGGAGCCGCATTGCCAGGACCCAAAGCCTCCTTGATGTGAGTTGGACCACGGGGGACATCCAGCACTTTCCAAAGCAAGGGTCCGTCGTGGGTTGCGTTTTTCCTAATTGATGAATGTGCGACACCCGTGGGCCCGGCGCGCCCGGCGCGGGCGGCGCGGGGGCGCGGGCCGCACGGGGCCGGGCGCCGACCCTCTCTGGGCTATTTGTCAAGACTCCTTGGGGCTTCGGCAGTTGTTCGAGAAAAACTTGACATGCTAGAACACGCACGGCGGAGAGATTTGCGACTAGACTCGCGGACAGGGTGGCCGTCGCGCCGCGGACGGTTTCGAGGACGTCCTCGCCAGTTTGTAATGCACCTCGCACTATCTTGCAGTCGATGACGTAGGTATGCTGTATGCGCCCAGTGCCATTCTACTCGAATTGGAGCCGCTGCTCGTAAAAGTCGACGAGGAGGAGCGGGGCCTCGTTCCGCAACTTCTCGTTCGGGAGCAGCACGTGCCCTCCATCGGCGGTGAGCACCTCGAAGACCAGTGAAGCCCCTGATCCCTCGGGCCTCCGCAGCCGCACGATGCGCTGCCACGTGTCGCTCGCGCTCGACGCTGGCGGCCCTTCGGCACCCGTAGGCGGGCTCGCCAGCTCCCCGACCGGACCGTCACGCTCGTCATGTTTGCGCTTGCTGGCCGCCGCGCCGGCGCCGTCCTCGTCCTCGATGGCAGCCGCACCATCAGCGCTCGACGCGCCCGGACCCGGAGCTGCGGTTGCCCCCTCCTCGCCGTCGTCGTCGCCATCGCCGCTGGCGGCGACTGAGCTGCCGAACTGCATGCGCCGCTGCTTTTCCTCGAATTGCTGCAGCAGTTCAGGGCAAGCGAGGTGAGCACGCGGCTCCCACGTCATATTGAGCTCATCGGCCTCCTCGCCATCGTCGTCGCCGGCCGCGTCCTTCCACTTGACCAGGTACTCAATGTTACCCTTGTCATCCGTGCGTGAGTCGAGGATGTCCTCGACCTCGAACTCCTCGTCCTCCTCATCCTCGCGCTCGTCTGCCTCCGCCGAGGCGCGCAGCATGTCCTCGTACCGCGCCTTCACCGCCTGCGCCTGGTCCTTGCGCAAGCCCAACGAATTTGCGATGCGCATCCACTGCCCGTACTTTTCGATCTTCTCGTACCCGCCACTCCGCGCGACAATCTCGCCGATGGCCTCATCGCGCACCATGATCACGTTGGCTCGCATGTGCGTTCACGTTGTGGAACCTCGCGCTACCTCGAGCGCCCGCGAAACTCATCAAAAGCGACCGCGTTTGTCGGTGAAATGAAACCATTTTTTCGTGTCACCTTCCGCCAAACTTGACATGTTTGGGATGTTCATGACGTGCAAACCGATTGCACACGAGGCGGCGCGCGCGCGCGCGCAGATATCTTCGTTCTGGATCGAAGGTTCATCGAGCGTTTTCGCGCGGGCGCTCGCCGAGGCCGACACGAGGCTCTGCTGAAAATGCCTATGTCGTCGCTGGCGTGGGGCGACACATTCAAGAATTTTCTCAATGAGGTGGGGGCAGGTGAGGCGGAGGATGTGCTGAAGGAGTTCGGCATCGTGAGCGTGGACGATCTTGTGAGGCGGAGCATGGACGATCTGCCGCTGTCGGAGGAGCTGCAGAAGCGACTGTCACTCGGCATATCCATTGAATCGCACCGACGGGCCTTGAGAGAGCGTGCGCGACGCCATGCTGCGGACTCAACGAGCCCCACCAACAGTCACCAGCCGGTACCAGAGTCACCAGCCAGCCACCATTTGCATCCGGTGGGCAGTCCATCGATGGTGCTTCATACTTCCATGGAAGATTCCTTCGAGGAGCAGCTGGCCGCGCTCAGGGAGGCGAAGGAGACCGGCGATATCTCCATCCTCGAGTACGCAACGGCGCTCGCGCAGCTGCGGCGTAGGCAGCAGATGGCGCTCGCAAGAGTGCTTGATTTTGGCGATGCGGAGATGGAGGAGATTGCGGACGCTGAGCCTCCGAAACCTAAGGAGTCTCACCGTTCAGGGCTGGCGTGGGGCGACATTTTCAGGAATTTTCTCCATGGGGCCGGGGCTGCTGAGGCAGAGGGCGTGCTCAAGGAGTGCGGGATCGTGAGCGTCGACGATCTGGTGGAGATCAACGACGAGCAGTTGGCGAGTCTGCCACTGTCTGAAAAGCTTCAGATGCGACTGTCCCTGGGCATTCGCACGGAACAGCTGCGACGAGCATTGGAAAGTCATGCTCGAACTTGCGATGCCGACTCGTTGAGTTCAAGTGACATGCCACCGCCGTCGGCAGAGCCACCCTCCATCGCCCTGCCGGCTGTAGGGCTGAGGTGGGGGGATGCTTTCAAGAATTTTCTCAATGAGGTCGGGGCAGCTGAGGCAGAGGGCGTGCTCAAGGAGTGCGGGATCGTGAGCGTCGACGATCTGGTGGAGATCAAGCTGTGGCAGCTGGCGACTTTGCCTCTGTCTGAGGTGCTTCAGAAGCGTCTGTCCCTGGGCATCTCGATTGAACAGTTACGACGGGCCCTCGTCGAGCATGTGCACTCGACGAGCACCTGTGAGATGCCACCGCCGCCACCGCCGCCACCGCCGCCACCGCCGCCACCGCCGCCACCGCCGCCACCGCCGCCACCGCCGCCACCGCCGCCACCGCCACCAGCAGTCTTCCCGACACATTCAACTCCGGTTCTAACTTGGGGCGACACATTCAAGAATTTCCTTAACGAGGTAGGGGCAGGCGAGGCGGAGGTTGTGCTGGAGGAGCACGGCATCGTGAGCGTGGAGGATCTGGTGAGGATAGATGATCTGATAGGGATCGACGAGTACATGGCAACTCTCCCGCTCTCTGCGAAGCTTCAAGAGCGACTGTCGCTAGGCATTCAAATGGAGCAGTTACGTCTGGCCATGGATGCGCATGCGCGGAGGCATGCTGCGGGCTTGACGAGCACAAGTGACACGCCGCAGCCGGTAGCAGAGCCGCCCGCTATCTCCCAGACGCCTGCAGAGATTGCGCTTGCGAAGGAAGTTCGCACGCTCGAACGGAAGCTACGACGGATGCACGTGACCCAAAACATGCTCCGCTTGGCGGTGGCGCCCGACCCGTTTGAACCCGTGCTCGCCGAACAGCTGGCAGCCAAGCTCGAGCGCAAGGCAGAGGTCATGAGCGCGCGGATAGCCGAGCGCCACTCTCGGAGCGCCACTCTCGGCTATCTTGAGGCGCGCAGTAAGGTCCTGGACTACGCGTCAGCGCTCGCGGCGGAGGTGGCGGCGGCAGAAGCCGAGGCAGCTAAGGTTGCTGCGAAGGAGGCGGCGCAAACGGCTGCGGAAGTGGAGGAGGCCCTCGCCGAGCACGCCGCCAGAGTGGCCGCAGATGAGGAGGCGCGAGTGGTGGCAGCGGCGACGGCTTCGCAACGGGCGCTCTTTTATCATGCCAGAGGCCCGCCGCAGTCGCGGCGAGCCTCATTGTCGCAGCGTGAGGCGGAGATCCGTGCCGCTTTAGGAATTCGCGAATTCGTGAATTCGTGCGCCCGCTCCAGCGCACCTTGGATGTCATGAGAGAGCGAGACGCAGTTCTAGAACTTCCTTATTAGAGCATAGAGGACGAGGCGGCGGCGGGATCACGTTCCGTTGAGACGAGATAAGTCACTAGTCACGGTCCGGTCGCGGGTCGGGTCGCCGGGTCCCGTAATAGTGCATCCCCGGTTCAGACCGGACCGCAGCAGACACTTGATAGGATCCGCATCCGGATAGCGCACCGTTACGGCACCGTTGCCCGCCACCGCCATTTCGTCGTTTCTTTTCGAGCGTCGCATTTAGGGATTAGGCCGGGCGGGGCGGCGCGTACGGGCTACGGGGCCGGTGCAGCCTAAGTCCAGCCGCTAACGGCTAACGGCTAACCGACCTAACTTTATAAGGGGTGCAGCCTTTAAACGCCCACGCCGCCACCGCGGTGGAGTCACAGTCACACAGTCAGCGACGCGTCCAGCGTATACCACCAGGGATGGCTATCACATACGTTCGGTTGAGGGCGGCGAGAGTACACTACTCTCGGACCCGGTCCGGCAGATGACCAAGCTCTCTGCGTCGAGCGGCGTCAGGCTACCAGGCTCGAACTGCACGGGACGTGGGAGCATGCTAGAGCTGCACGGGAGCATGAACGAACTGCACGGGAGCATGCTAGAGCTGCATGGGATCATGGTTCTCGCGATCGAGCGCAGCGTCCGACGAATGCCCAGAAGGATTCAATGCGCTGCCCGGCATCGCTGGCACGACCGAAGAGACAAGACCATGCTCAGGCAACAGCCAGCTCACCTGTCGCATGTAGGCCATGTAGTTCTTCTTCGGTGGCAGCTCTGGCGGGCGCGCTCTCCAGTTCACGGCCACCACGCGGCCAAGATGATCGACAGCGGCGCCGCCGCTGCCTCCGCTGTGCAGCACGACCGATGCGTGCAGCAGCCCGTTGCTCTTGGCAGCCAAGGTCATCGCTTGGGGCGCGAAGAGCGTGACTTCCCCCGCGGGTGAGAACCATCCGAAGACGGTGATCACGTCTACATTGACCTGGAGCGCGTCGGGATCTCCGAGCTCGAGCCCGGAAGGGAGCGGTGAGCTCGCCCCAGCGAGGCTGGCCATCGCTGGATACTTCGCGACGACCGAGTACGAGTAGTCCATCCCGAAGCCTTGGAAGACGTCAGGCGTGAGCTCGAGGCGGCCGCAGATGCGAAGCACGGCCAGATCAAGCAAGTGCGTCATGCTGTGGGGTGCATGGGGACTCTGGCACCTTTCCTGCAGCGTGGCGAGGGGGGTGACGAGCTCGGCCCACCACATCCATCGTGAGGGCTGATCGTCCGCCTCCCACATCCCAATCGCCAGGATCAGCGGCGCCGCGTCGGACGTCCAGTCAATGGCTGCTGGATGCCCAATTCTGGTCCAGATCGGTTCGAGGTAGTGTGGGTTGCCTAGCTCGAATGGATCGACGAAGAGGTGGGCCACGGTGAGCACCTGGTTCCTCGGCGCACCCGCTCCGGCGTTGATGATGGTGCCGGATCCGAGCTCGAGGAGCCGGCACGTGGCGCGGTCGAGGAGGCCAATGCGCACGCTCGCCCGCTTCACCCCCTCGACGAGATCGGGACGCACCCCTAGCTTCCTCTGCAGTGCCTGGGCGGCCGCGGCCGCGTCGTGTGCAGTGCACGATGCGCGACCGGCAGTGGCGCTTGCGGATAAGCCGGCGGAGACGGCCGTGGCAATCTGCTCCTGCTGGATGCAGAGCTGGTGCTGGATCTCATTGAGCCTCTGGAGGATATCATCAGATCCCTGGAGCACGCTCGAGCCGGTATGAGGATACGGCGAGGTGAGAGGCTGCATGCTCTGGGCTCTGCGGAAGATTTTGAAGGGTGCCTTGAAGAGGATGGGGTGCTGTGAAGAGGATGGAATCGGCCGGATGATGACCGTGCCATCGAGCTGATTGTCGGCCAGCTGCTGCGGGATGAAGACTTCGTGGTGAACAGACCTTATGTGCCGATTCCAGTGCATACGTTGTGTCGCGGGCTCGACGATGCAACCTGTCACGAGCACGGTCACCTCGAGGTCCGTCACGGCCCGTTCGAGCCTATCCAAAGTATACGCGTAGCGCTTCTCCGTCGTATCAAGCGATTCCTTGAACAAGGCCATATTGGCAGCGATAAACGCCCAGACTTGCACCACGAAGCTCCTTGCATCATCTTCCACGACCGGAGGTCCTGTGACGGCATATTGCACAGTGTCGGGCTCGGGTCCGTTGGCTGGTTCGCCTCCACCTCTGCCGCCCCCTCCGCCATCGCGGGCAAGTGAGGTCGCGCCTGCATCCGAGGCCACCTCCGAGCCCGCCGTCGAGCTCCCACAACCCCTTCCACCCCTTGAGCTCCCAGCATCGCTTCCAGCACCACTGCCATTGCTGCCGCGTCGGCCGCTGCCAGTTGAGGAAGGGGGGGCGGGCGGGATTGAGTTGGGCGGAGACTCAGACGGTGGGCGCCCAGCCTGACACACGCTCCCAGGTGCCTCGTCCGATTGCGGATGAGCCTTCTGTTTGAAGCGGTGTTCGAGCAACTGCAGGTCGAGCTCGCGGCGGTCGAGCGAGACTCGAAAGTTGTCGGCCAGACGGCGAGAGCGACAATAGACGCCCAGCAACAGCAGTCCCAGAAGTGCCAGACTGGTTGCGAGGGCACCCACCGCAGCTTCAGGCTGCTCGAAGAAAGCCAGCGTGCCACGCGCATCTGGCGCCAGAGATGACTTTGGAGCGGAGCCTCGTGGGGGGGGATGCAAAGGCGCTGGCGCTGGCGGCGGGGGCGGAGGCAGCAGAAGTAGATCCGGAGGCGGTGGTAGATCCGGAGGCGATGGTAGATCCGGAGGCGATGGTAGATCCGGAGGCGGTGGTAGATCCAGGGGCGGTGGTAGATCCGGAGGCGATGGTAGATCCGGAGGCGGTGGTAGATCTAGAGGCGGTGGTAGATCCGGAGGCGGCCTGAGCGAAGCAACAAAGCAGGTTGCTGTAAGGGGGTAGGTAAGACCTACCCCCATAGTTGCTGCATTCCCAAGGCTTGTGAGTGTCGTTGAGCCGAACGATGCGGTGCCGCTGAAGTGGCCCGTCACAAGAGCGTGTCCCGCGCCGTCGTGCGCGATGGCGCGGGGGCTGACGGAGCTGCCGCCCGTCTGGACGACCCAGTTGATGGCCCCCGATGCCGTCACGTGCATCACGAAAGTGTCGAGACTGCCTCGGCTGGTGAGCGACGTCGAGCCGAACGATGCCTTGCCTCTGAAGTCCCCCGTCACGAGGGCACCCCCCGCGCCATCGTACGCGATGCCTTTGCTTGTAACAGACTCGCCGCCCGCCTGGACGACCCAGTCGATGGCGCCCGACGCCGTCACGTGCATCACATAAGCGTCGGTACTGCCTCGGCTGGTGAGCGACGTCGAGCCGAACGATGCCTTGCCTCTGAAGTCCCCCGTCACGAGAGCACCCCCCGCGCCATCGTACGCGATGCCGTTGCTGTCGGTGGCGGACTCGCCAGCCGCCTGGACGGCCCAGTCGATGGCACCCGACGCCGTCACGTGCATCACGAAAGTGTCTGTCACTGCCATGCCGCGGCTCGTGAGTGACGTAGAGCCGAATAATACGTTACCCCTGAAGTAGCCCGTCACGAGAGCACCGCCCGCGCCATCGTAGGCGATGCCACAGGAATGAGATGAGCCGACCGCCTGGACGGCCCAGTCGATGGCGCCCGACGCCGTCACGTGCATCACGAAAGCGTCTTCTTCGCCGCGGCTCGTGAATGGCGTCGATCCGAACGATGCTTTGCCGCTGAAGTAGCCCGCCACGAGAGCACCGCCCACGCCATCGTGCGCGATGCCGTAGGAAGAAGATGAGCCGACCGCCTGGACGGCCCAGTCGATGGCGCCCGACTCCGTCACGTGCATCACGAAAACGGCTTCGGTGCTACGGCTCGTCGTGAGTAACGTCGAACCGAACGATGCTTTATCGCTGAAGGAGCCCGTCACGAACGCACCGCCAGCGCCATCGTGCGCAATGCTGATGCCTTGGTCATGGGACGCGCCGCCCGCCTGGACGGCCCAGTCAATGGCACCCACTGCCGTCACGTGCATCACGAAAGCGTCTTCCTTGCCTCGGCTCGTGAGTAACGTCGAGCCGAATGAAGCGTTGCCACTGAAGTCCCCCGTCACGAGCGCACCGTCACGTTGAAAATCGGGGCTTAGCCGGGCATCGTGCGCGATGCCGAAGCCACGGACAGTACCGGTACCCCCCGTCTGGACGGCCCAGTTGGGGTACTCGATCATGTCGTGCATCGCACCAGCAGGCGGCGGCAGCGAGAACGGCGGCACGGGATGTGAGTCTGCAACCCACACACACGTGCGAAGTGTGTGAGACCAAAGTTCAACGCGATCAGGAAGTTCGAGGTCAAACTTCGGCCCCTTTAAAAGTACAGTGTACAGACGTCTACAGACCGTATCTGGGCTTATTAACAGTGCGACGAAACACACAAGATAAACCAACATCCTGGACTTGTTTGTGCTCCCTCAGGACAATGCCTCTGTGAGCTATGTGCGTGAGAACGTGAGACCGAGCCCTAGACATAAACAAGTCCAGTTCAGTTCAGTTCAGTTTCATCGCGGTCCCCCCACGCTCACAAGTCCTGAGTCAAGTCATTCGCCCGGTCATTCGTTACATGTACGTAGGTTGTCTGTTGTTTCTGAAGTGACTTGACTTGACTGCGAGCCCATCCGGGCCCGGCATTCCACGACCGTGCACAAGTACCGTGGAACCGTTAGTCCTTTACAAGGAAGCCTTGATCCCGCGGGGGTTGGCGGGGGTTTTGCGGGCCGCGTTGCCGGGCGGCCGGGCGCGTGCGACGTGCGTGCGTACGTGCGTTGCGTTGCGCAGGGGGGCGCCCTCGCGGTTCTATCTCGTAATCTTGGTCCCATAATCCCGTAATATTGAATTAAGCGGATACGGAAGCCTACTAGAATCACGAATCACGAATGACTTGACTGACTTGACTTGACTTACACTCCATGGGCAGAACATCAAGTGAGAGTAAGCACTCACTCACTTACTCACTTGCATGAGCCTGTGTGTGGTCCTGTTTTTAATTCACACACACAAAGTTTTCAGGCCAAGTTTGTTGCTCGTCCTCGCGGGTGTGTCACACGCACGAGGGTGCGTCGAGCGAAGGGAGCGGAACTGAGCGATCACCCTCTTCCGTCCCGCCCTGCCGCACGAGCTAGCCAGTGTCTGACACCGTTTACCGTATGACCGGCAACGTTGCCGTGCCGTACACCGTACACTGCACGGCAGACATTGAGGCAGCCTTGACACTTCGGAGTGCGAGTGTGGCGATCAGCCGTCTGCGCCTTCACGTTGCACGTTCGAATCACTTCTATTCGCAGCAGCCCACGTTTTACATCACGCCATGCCTGTCAAGGGTTTGCCCCTCGGGCAGAGTATTCTGTCGGTGATCCAGGCGTATGGGGCCATCTTCGTCATGTGCGCCCCTCTCACCATGTTTGTCACGCTGCGCGACTACTACGACAACCCAAAGAAGACGCCATCGCGCTTCGCCATTAAGCAGAAGAACCTTGAGGTGGAGTGAGGGTTCGCTTGCGCGTCTGTGACGACGTCGCGAGACTGCGAGACGCTTCCGACTGGATCGGGTACTCCATTCGTCGCTTTTCCCTGCAGCGCCTCTCGTCTGGGTGACGTCGCTCTGTCGTGTGTGGAGTTGGGTACAGTAGTACGTGCTCAAAGCTCAACAAGTACAACGTACAACCGTTGTTTGGGGATGTGGCTCTATTCAATACACGACATACGAGTTCGACGCATAAACTAAAACTTACGACGTCGGGTAAGTTACGTCTTACCGGCGCGGACCGGACCCCGGCCGACCTCGGTGCTCGGATATCGCGCGAAGCGGATGAACTTTCATAAACACATAAACTTGAGACCGCTGGACCGAGCGACCCGGCCGCGGCCCGATCACAGCCGAGCGCGGCGGGGGGGCGGACCCGCCGGCTGAGGGATGTGGAAGCATGTGTGGACCGGGGCCGCCGCGCGACTCCGACGGCGCTGCGGCCCGGGTGCGGGTTTCGTACACCGTACTAGCTCGACTACCGCGCACCCGCGTTCTTAGCAACCGGAAAAAACTAGGGATGGACCAGGTTTTCGTGGTTTGAACCAGGAAAAGTGGTCCGGACCAGCCCAAAGTGGTTTGGACCACCGACGCGTTCGTACCACTGTTTAGTGGTTTGAACCACTTTGCCGGTACAAACCAGAAATAAGTGGTATGAACCAGCTTCGTGGTTCACACCACTTTGGCTGGTTTGAACCTGAATTTCCGGTTTGAATCAAGAACACGTGGTTTGGACCAGCAGTGTGGTTCGAACCGCGTTGCTGGTGAATACCACTTTTTGATGGTACGAACCAGAAATTTTGGTCTGAACCAGCCAAGTAAGGGACGAGCCATTTGCCCATTTCTATTAGAACATATATTTTGCGCTCCATCTGTGCTACATCTGTGCACACTAGTCCGTCTGGATTTGAGAGGCGATTCAGACACGACTGGGATTGGCACTTTGGCAGGTCTCTATATGCTTCGCGAGATTTTAATTAATTGATGAAACTGATGAACTCCTGACGAATCTTTGACGAAGCCCGTCGTGCACTGTGACGCTGAATCATAAGTCTGACACTGCTCACTGGCAGACGCACCTGACACTCCGGAGTGCGGGAAACATACTGGGCCATATGCAAGCACGCGGTTTCGTCCGAGAATGCGGCCGAGGTCGGTCCACGGTCGGGTTTGGGGGTCGTTTCGTCGGTCGATGTTTCGTCGCGAAGGGCAAGGGGGTGACGGTTTTGTGGACGCGCCGTGTATATTGACGGCGTAGACCGTACGGGCGTACTTAGTAACTATTTCTACGCGCGGAGGTATATACCTATGGCGTGGAGAAAACACTCAAAGGTACTACAGTGATAGGTTTGCCAACGATCGCGCCATCACACTAAGGGCAGCTAAGCCATCATGTACGAGAAGATAATGGGTTTCATACCTCGAGCGCGGGCGGCGCCTGCCAGCCCAACAAAGGCCGGCCGCTGCACACAAGCACACAACGCGGAGCCCTATTGCCGCTATGACTCGACATTGATCGAGGTACATGGCGGCATTGGACACCGCGGCCACAGCTTCCGCCCCCGCGAGGTTGAGCAGCGTGAGCGCACCCAGCACCCAACATAGGAGAGCAGGTA
>JWZX01003329.1:0-46003 GCA_001275005.1 Chrysochromulina tobinii | reverse complement strand
GTGAGGAATCCGCTGTCCGTGTGTGCACCCACGCCCATACCGGGCTCGCCAGACGGGTCCGACGCCACGGCCTTGTAGGAGGCTAGCTTCAGTTGCCAGTGTGGGGCGGGCTCGAAGAGTGGCTGTATGGCCTCGCGCTCCAACCCCATGGCGATGCATACAGCGTGAGTGAGCTCTGTCGAGACGCCCATCATGCACCCTGAGAACTCTTGGATGGCCTCCTTGAGCTGTGGCTGCACGTCTGGCCACTGGTTTGGGCCACGCAGTCTTTCGTACGGCGGCCACGCGTGAGCGGCGGCCGGCAATCCCTCTGCGGCGATCTCGACCTGCTCTCTCAGATCAGGCTTCCCAGCGGTATTCTCCACACCATTGGCCATGTAGCCACGAAACGCCGAACTGCTGCCGTACCCGATGCGCTGCTTCTCCTCCACTGGCCTCGCAAAGAAGAGCCGCGCCTCATTCATCGCACGCTCCGCCACATGGTCAGGAATCCTGTGACGCAGCTGAAAGAAGCCAAAGCGATGGCACGCGATACGAAGCTCCTCGGCAAAGGCAGCCGGCGACTCATGCCACCGCCTCATGTCGAGCAGAGGGAGGCGCATCGCGATCAACGCGCGCCCAGGTGTGAATGTCTATCGAGGAATGGTTCGCCCCGCGGGGCAGTCTTGTATACCGTCTGAAGCGATCGAGCGAACGAGTTGCGAAACTGCTGCGCAAAGAGAAAGACCAAAGTCGCCGCTCGAAAACGAAATAATAGTACGCCGCTTTTACGTAGGGTTACTAGACGGTCACTGACACTGTAAAAACCGGGGCGGTCCGCACATATTCACAAGAGTCACATTGGCGAACAACAAACACAAACGTAAACACACAGCTGGCAAGTGTGGTGCGAGGTTGCCTGGTCAACGCGCACTTAGTAACGTGCTTCTCGCGCCCCGCGCTCGCGTCGATGGAGTGCCTTGACGAGGGCGCGGCGCTGCTCAACCGCCGCCATCTCGTCGGCCTCCAACGCATCGATCTCCGCACGTAGGGAGCGCACAGCATCGTCGAGCCGCCGTTCTTCCTCGCGCAGGCGTCGCACCATGGTCCCCGGATCGCCACCGACTCCGGCCACCGCGCGCCGCTCACGGCGCATCGTACGCAGGTCGTCATAGTAATCATCGACGCCCTGCTCCACCGCGAGTGCGAGCTTCTGGCTGTCGTGGCTCTGCAAAGATGCCTGCAGCTTCTGCGTCTCCTCCTGCAGCAGCTGACTGGTTCTTCGGACGCGCGCCTCGAGCTGCTGCTCGGTGTGCCGCGCTGCGCTCGCTGTGCTGCTGCTGCCCCTCGCCGCTGCCATCACCTCTGCCTCCATTAGTGCTGCCTGCACAAGCGCGGCCTCTTCGGCCTCGACCGCGGCGGCGAGCCGGCGTACGCGCGCCGTCGAGAGCTTGAGCGCCACCACGATCGCTTCCGGATCAGCTTCCATGTGCGGGAACGCGCGTTTAGCGTAGTGGCGCGAAATGGGAGGTGTGAAGCAAGGAAGTGTGATGAATGTGAATGCATCCACAAAACCATCCACCACTCAAATCGGCAGGAACGCCAAAGGACGATGGCCGCTCTCGGACGACGAAGGCCTCTTCATCGCGAGCGCTCGCGCGACCAAGGCTGCGACCGGCCCAGGCGACTTTGGCTTCTCCTTTGCTGCGGGACTCGCATTGGTATTGAGGGCGCCCAGCATTCGCCTCGGCTGCCCGGGCGTAGGTCGGGACGCCCCAGACTGCAGGTGCGGCTCAAGGTGCTTCGACGGAGTGCTCCGCTCAGGGCTCCTGCCTCCCTCAATCATTTCGGGCTCGCCTGATGCGCCCCATCGAATCTCCTCCGAATGAGATCGAATCTCCTCCGAATGAGATCGAATCTCCTCCGAATGGGCACTGAGATCGATGGCGCTGCTGCCTGCAGAGTGCTCGTGTGCTCCACGCGCCTGGAGAGCAGTCTCGGTCCTCCCCAGCTTCTCCTGCATGCAATGCAATGAGACACACTCAGTGGATCTCGAGACGCACTTGCATGCAATGCAATCAGACGCACTCAGTGGATCTCGAGAGGCACTTGTACGCAATGCAATCAGAGGGTTTTCGAGAGGCACCTGCATCCTCGCCAGCTCATCGGCTGCCATGCGCAAATTCTCCTGTAGCCTCGCCACCTCGGCTGCATGCACCTGGGCAGCCCGGCTCGCCTCCGTCGCCAGCGTCGCGCTCACGTCGTCATTATGTAGCACGCATGCCCGCAGTGCCGCCGCCTCCTCCCTCAGCACCCCCAGCGCGCCTGCATGCTCCTCCCTAATTCTGCCGAGCGCTTTCGTATGCTCGTCGCGCAGCGCCCCAATTGCCCTCGTATGCTCTGCCTCCGCCACCTTCTGTGCCAGCCGCAGTGACGCGAGCTCATTCAGCAAGGTCGACTCACCCGTCGCGTCCTCGAGCCGTCCTTTTTCTTGCTTCACGAGCTCGAGCTGCGCCTCGGCCGCCGCCCGAGTGAGCTTCGTCAATTGGAGCCGGAGCGAGCTCACCTCCGCCTTCGCCTTGTCAAGAGTGGCCGCCTCCGCCTCCACCGTCTCCCCGAGGCTCAAAAAGAGCTCCTCCTCGAGCTCCGCCGCCTTCGCCTCGCTCGAGCGCGCCCTCTTCTCAAGCTCCGCCACCTTGGCCTCGCTGACCCGTGCCTGCGCCTGCGCCCGCGCCTCGACCTCTGCCACCCGCGCGATCGCTGCCTCCACCTCCGCTGCCTTAGTCTCAAGTACCGCCTGCATCTCCGCCTGCATCTCCGCCCTCTTTGCCGCCAGCGCCGCCTCGTGCACGGCGCGCGCCTCCGCCTTCGCCGCGGCCAGCTTCTCACCCGCCTCCTTCATCACCGTCCGCACGGCAAAAACTGCCTCCTCCATCGCCGCTGCCGCCTCAGCCTTGTCGAGTGCCCGAGCTCGCTGTTCCACAGCAAGCGCCTCCGCCAGCTTCTCTGCAGCCCTCGCGCGCTCCTCCGCCCGTATCGCACCCTCTTTCTCCTGCTCCCTCACCTCATTCCTTCGCCGCTCCTCCGCGAGCACCTTCGCTACCGCCGTCTCGATCGCCGCCTCGCGGTCGTGGGCCGCTCGCTCCGCTGCCACCTCCTCCGCCCTTGTATGCTCAGCGTCGGCGAACTCAAGCGCCGCGGCAACGTCCGCCGCATGTGCTTCGGCTGTCTGCAGGGCGTCCGCCTTCGCCTTCGCCTCGACTTGCGCCGCCTTGTGCGCCGCGGCGGCCTCCATTTCCACAAGCGTGGCGGCGCGTGCGGCGCGTGCGGCCGCCGCCGCAGAGGTCGCGACCACTTCTTCTCGCAACGCCTTCGCCACCGCTCGCTCTGCCGCGACGGCCTCCTCCAATGCCGCTGCCGACCTCGCGGCCGCCGCAGTCAGGGCCGTTGCCAGCGTCGCCTCGTGTGCAGCACGTGCCTCCGCCAGCGCTGCCGCTAGCTGCTCGGCCGCCTCCGCCGCCATCTCCACCCGTACGGCTTTGACCGCCTCCGCTAGCTGCTCGGCCGCCGCCTCTGCTGCTTTGCGCGCCACCTCTGCTGCCTGCGCCTCCCTCGCCTCCGTCTCTGCCTGTTTGACCGCCTCCGCTGCCGCCCAGGCAGTCTCCTCCGCCTGCACCGCGCGCGTGCTCAGAGCATCGATTTGCTCCGCCATCAGCGTTCGGAACAGAGACGCTCGGCGCTCGTGATGTGCGCCCTCCTCCCTCACCGCCGCCTGCACCGCCGCCTGCACCGCCACCTCCACCCGCGCAGCCGCGCTCGCAAGCTCCCTCGCCATTTCCTGCGCGTGCTCAGCGTCGGCATCCGCCAGCGCCGCTCGCAGCGCCGCACAGTCCACCGACGCTCGCGCGTCGAGGTCGACGAGCGCCTCGTGCAGGCAATCGTCTGGGGTCGTGAAGAGCCGATGAGGTGCGTCCGTACAAAGAAGCTGCGAGTCCCAGTGCGGCTTCAGGGGCGGCACTGCCGATCGCGGACTTGGCGGAGGGCCGATGGTGCTCACCGCCTCACCGAGCGCCGCCCCGAGCGCTTCTTGCGCACCCCGATCCACCGGCCGGTCTGGCTGCTGCAACGTTTGGTTGTGCACCCTCTGGGCCCGGGCCGCGAACAGAAGTGTGCTCAGGGTCTCGGCCTTGCATGCGGCGAGCGGGCTCACGTTTGCGACCAGCCACGTGCGAGCACTCCCCCCCAGAGAGTCTCTCAGTAGCTGCGTGAGTTTCGAGTCGCGGTAAGGTACGTGTGGCCGCCCCGCATTGAGTGCCTGGATCATTCCCGAACGCGTTCAGAGTCAGACAGAGTCAATCGTACGCAAGTCGAGGCAATTCGAGAGGCAATCATCACGGTGCCACACCCCTCTCGCCAGATCACCTACCTGGATCACTCCTGACAGTGCCGAGAGGCTTCGGTTGATGGAACAAGCCTCATCCAGCAGCAAGCTCTCATCCTCGGCGCAGGCCGGCATACCCAACTCCGAGCTCGACTGTGAGACGCGGGCCTGCCGCTCCGAGCCGGCGAGATCCACGAGATTGAGCTGAGAGGTTCGTACCTGCAACACGAGATCAACGAGATTGAGCTGAGAGGTTCGTACCTGCAACCCGAGATCCACGAGATTGAGCTGAGAGGCACGTACCTGTAACCCGTCGCTCGCACGCGTGACGCGCTGCAGCCGCAAGATGAAGACTGCATGCGAGCGCGAGGAGTGGTCGTTCAGCAGAGTGGACGCAACGGTTCGGCGTCGCGTCCCGAGCGCGAGCGTGCGCAGCGCCTCGGCCGCAGAGCGCAGCTGCACTTGCTTCAGGCCATCGACAAAGGTCCCGCGAGCATCAGGAGCCTCACGCAGGCGCAGTGACGCTGACGCGGGCGCGAGAAGGTCGGTGATTTGATCGTTGTGGATCTGCAGGAAGCTGCAGCTGCAGTAAAAGGTAGCACCGGCGTCCGCCGTCGAGGCCTCGGCATCAAACTCGGCTTGCTGCCGACGCGCGAGCTCGCCAAGGGCCTCCTCGAGCAGCCGTGGCAGCAAGCCACGGTCGTCCTGCTTGCCGCCCGTCATGGTGTACGTCTTTCCTGAGCCCGATTGGCCGTAGCACAAGATGGTCCCGTTGTAGCCGCCCAGGAAGGCATCGAGCGTCGGACGTCCCACCACGTCGAAGACACGCGCTTGCGAGGTGCCCTCGTCGCCGGCTTGATCAAAAACAAAGGAGCGATTGTCGAGCACGACCTCGGACCGACTATCAGTGGCACCGTCGGCTGAGGAACGAACCGAGATCGTTCGCGTACGCTCGCGAGCCCCTTTGTGGCTGCGCACCCGAACGAAGACGGACACCGGTTGGAAGGGGGCGGTCATCAATGAACACTTTCAAATCGCTCGCCGTGTGCCCTTCACACTCGCCTTTGTACAAGTAGGAACATGATTGGTACGTGTCGAGCGTCTGAGCCCCTTGGGGAGGCCTGGTGAGACTTCTTTCAAGCCTTGATTGTCTTCGTCATTGTAGAATCCTTATCCGTGATCGATCTCTTCGGGGCTCACATATCGCGGCGAGGGGAACGACAGCGATGGCCGCACCACCATTCCACGTGACGGACGACTTTGCGTGGAATCTGGAGCACTTTGTTATCCCCGAACACTACGCTCCGGATCTTGCCTCGGTGATGATCTCCCATGGCCTCATCCAGGATCGCATCGACCGGCTAGCAAACGACATCTGCAAGGCGTACGACTTCCATGGCTCCGGAGCCAGGCTGCACATGCTGTGCGTGCTCAAGGGCGGCCATCAATTCTTCTCCGATTTGTGCAACGCCCTCAAGAAGCTCACGCTGGTCGGTGTGAAAGAGCCGCCGCTCACGTTTGACTTCATCAGAGTGAAATCGTATCACAACACGGAGAGCTCGGGCGATATCACGATCGAGACGGTCGGCATCGACCTGCCGTCGCTCAAAGGGCGGAACATCCTCCTGGTGGAGGACATCATCGACACCGGCGCAACCATGTCGAAGCTCGTACCCTACCTGCAAAGCTACGAGCCCACCTCGGTGCGCGTGGCGACGCTCCTCAAGAAGCGCACGCCCAAATCGAACGGCTTCGAGGCGGACTTCACGGGCTTCAGCATCCCCGACAAGTTTGTCGTCGGCTACTGCCTCGACTACAATGAGGTCTACCGGGACATGGAGCACATCTGCATCATGAACGAATCCGGCATAAAGCGCCATGCTAAGTGAGCTTATTATTTACGTGTTTCTGAGACACTGATGGGATTCTTGGGATAGTTGGTTAGTTACACGTGTGGCCGCCAAGCCTGCAGTGGCCGGCCTATGAGGTGTGCTATTCCCACCGCAGCCCCCCGACGCGCCAGGGTCCGAGCTCAGCGCGGTCGCGGGACGCGCACCTCTTATTTCGTAACGTGCGATGCCGAGGAGGATGACCGCGTCGTGTTGGTTATCGTCGGTTTTGGTTGCAGGTTTTGGTTTTCCCTTTTCCGTTTACCATTTCGTTTAACCATACTCGATACCGCATACGGTATCCGGAGAAATAACATCGAAAATTCGACATAAAATTGGCTGGAAATTCTTTGATTAAATGACATAAAAATGATGATTAAACAAGGTTTAGAAGGTCAAGGTGCGTACACACACCGTGGTTCACACTCACACCGTGATTCACACCCATTAGCCGGCCTCGACCGCCGCCGAGCGACAGCGGACGCCCCGCAGGTGGTCGCAAAGTCCGCGGTCCTCCGTTCACATATGACTCGAACAGAAGAGAAGGAATACGCTATTCTCGATCCCGCCCACCTTCGCCCACCCGGGTATCGACCTCTGCAATAAGGTATAAGGCAGCGCGATCCCCCTCTACAGCCTCTGTGAGCTCTAGCCCTAGTGAGTAGTGAATTGCCCCGCCATGTTCCAATGCTCCACCATTGATAAGAGCTGTAAGAGGCTCGGTAAGAGGCCACCCTCTGCCCCCAGTGCGCTTCAACAGGGTGGACCTGCTTCGTCCCAACGCTCACCCTCCCCGCCCTAACATGCCCCACCACCCGCGGCCCCCAGCGCGCTTCACCAGGGTTGACCTGTCACGTCACCTGGCCACGTCACCAGGGTGGACCTGCTTCGCCCCAACGCTCTCTGCGCTCTCTCGAGCCTCTCGTTTGCAGATCCCTTGCTTGGCTCTCGGGGCCGTGCACCCGGCGATGCCTGTTCGGCACGTCACATACTGTGAGCAGTCATTGGCGGGTGCAGGGCTGTAAGAGCCTGGCCGGTTGTTCGTCCACCACGCCCATCCAGATTCGGGCAACGTTACGCGGAATGGCTTGGCTGTCTGCAGCCCCGAGACGCGGTTGTACACGAGGACGCACATGTCGTAATTACCGTCGGCAGCGCTTGAGGGGATCGTCAGAGCAAAGTGAAAGCTGCGAGACGGTGTGGAGCCGGCATGCATTGTGGTGCCTGCCGTCACGACGTCACCGTAGTACGAGACCTTGCCCCAGCCGGTGGGGAGGTTGACGACATCAAGAGCAAAGGTGGACTGTCCACAGCTGCCCTCATCGACGTCCTCGGCCTGATTCACATTCCAGAAGCCCTTGCGCGTAGCCATCGCCACGCTCGGCACAGCCTTCAGCTCATCGATCAATGATTGGGTCTCGCAACTCGAGCAAGAGCCGTCCATCAACAGCTGATACTCCCCAAAGAGACCCGCGCCGATGCGTGGTAAGGCGCGGTAGCACGTCGTGTCGATGCGGCCATACTCGACCGTGAAGCTCACCGAGAGCCCGTCGGCACTCGGCCTCACCTGGCTCAGTTTGATCCCAGTCGTCTGATCCACAAACGTCTTACCGGCATTGAGCGTCACCTTCACCATCTCTCCGTCTTGCCATGCTTCGCTGTCGGCGTATGCGCCGCCGCCGCACCTTTGGCGCGTCGCATCGATGAGATAGCCCCCCTTTTGCAGGAACAGCCCGGCTTGGTTGTATGCGACTTCCGGGTAGCTTCCGCTGTTCCACGTGTTACCGGGGCCTGAGCCGATGAATTCAACCCAAATGCCGTCTGCCTCGGTGCTTCCGGCAGGCGTGCGCACAAATGCCGCCCGCTTCAAGGAGCCCACCGAGGGCACCGCGGCCAAAGGTGCGTTCAGCGCGCCGATCGTGTACGTGCCCGCGCTCGTCACGCCAAGGACTTCATCGCTCCCAAACCAGCCAAGATAGTAGCGTGCGCGCGCTCGGAATCCCACGAGGAGCTTTTTGCCGCCCATGATGTCGAACATGTCTCCGTACTCGTACAACGTGCACTTGAGAGTATTGGAAGGCTCGGAGAGGCACTGATACGCGTTGCTGTGCTGCTGGTATCCGAAGGTGTGTAGCATCTCGTGCGTCATCGCGAGCTGCGAATCTGGGAGAGGGCACGACCATCCGGAGCATGAGCCCTGCTGCACTACACTCGCCCTCACACTGTTGAAGAGGAAGTTGTTTGCGACGTCGATCCCGTTGATCTTTCTCACATCGTTGGTTCGTTGCCCGATGATCCTGAAGTGGCGCACTCGTCGTTGACCACCATCATGATGATCGAGTCGTAGTTGGCAGCCACGAAGCTGCCGGTAGTCTGTATGTTGTTTGGAAGATCTCCCGGCTGAACGATCGCGCACGAGCCATCATTTTTCTTCTCGGCGATGCCGAGCGGCACGGCGAAACCATCGATCGTGTATGAAGCACATCCAGAGGATGCACCCGTGATAAAGGTTTGGAATGCGCCACCCGCATAGAAGCTGGCAATCGCGCTGGCCGGCGGCGCTGGCACGTTAGAAAACGTAAGCGCTAGCAGCGCGAACCTGTAGGACGTTCCGGACTTGGGAGCGGGGGGAAGGTCCCAGCTACGAGGGAGCGCTGGAATCGCCGGCTTGCACCACGCTGGCATTGAAGGTGATGAGGCGACTGGTAGTGGATGAGAGTGTCAGGAGCCGTTGACTGATCCTCGAGGCAAGAGGACAAGCACGAATGCAGTCGCCGCGACACGCGATCTTGCGAAAGGCGCACGATCGTGACGGCAGGCACCACACAGGAGCGAGTTCTTCATGACCATATTTGGGCTCGTAACGGTCCTGTACCGTACTTCAGTATATACACGCAATCCGATTCTATTTCGGGACACACATCTCACGCGACAGTATAACGACAGCGCGAGGGGGTCCGTTTCACAGCAGCATCTGTGAGCACACGCATTATTGCATCGCCCACACAAGCGGCCCGCTGCAGCGGCCCTCCGCCCGACGGACGGCAAACTGCGTGGCTCACCCACGAGATGGTTCCGATCGCCTCGCCTCGCCGATCGCCTCGCCGAGTCGTGCCTCTGTTTTCTCCGAGGGCGGAGAACGTCGATCAGCCACAAGCCACACCGAGGGGTCGCACCCGATCGCCTCGCCGGGTCGTGCCTCTGTTTGCCAACTCTCCGAGAGCGGAGAGCACCTTATCCATGCAAGCTGCGCGACCGCCCTCACCCAGGCATCCCCGGCACATGGCGATAGATTCTGCGGTCAATGCCCTCTTGACCAACAAGCTAGCGGAGGCCACGAAGAAGCTCGAGATCGTGCAGGCTGAGATTGCGGATGGGGTGGTGGACACGGGCGGATTCGTCGGTCTGGTGCTCCGCGGCCGGCACGAGTTCTCGTACTGGTGCAGCACGAGCGACCGCTTCGAGGATGCAAAGGTTCAGCAGCCGGCGTGGCAACGTTTCAAGGAAGAGCAGCAATGTGCTGAGGCTGCCGAGGCTGCCGTGGCTGCAGAAAATGAGGCGGGCGATCCTGCCGTCCTTTCTGCTGCTGTCGTCGGCGCCGGGCTCAGCGCCAGGCCTGCGCCGGCGACGCTGCCGTCCTTTCTGACCAACACGGACCGCGTCGCGCGCGACTGGCGGGCGTACCTCGAGGCGCTTGCCGACGTACGTCCTCACGAGAGCTCGGCAGAGACGCCACTGTGGTTCACTGCTCTGTTCCCCGAAGCGGCGCCGCACATGCCGCCGACTCGCCCGTCTCCGCCCGTCCCGGCCGCACTGGCCGCGCGGCAGGAGCGAGCATGGGAGCGTCTCGGGGGGAGGGAGATTGAGGACATGGTCGGACGCGGCGCCGTTGCTCTCTTGGACGCCCATTGGGTCCTGGCGCATGCCTCGCGCGGCGGCCGGCTGAGGCGGCGGCAGGAGATGCCGCCGGAGGCGTTTATCACGCTCGCCGAGCTGCGTGCGGCCGGATGCCCCGAAGGTACACTGCCCATTCTCGCATGCACACACGCATGGCAGGGCGCCGATGAGCCCGACGCCGATGGGAGCCAGCAGCGCCTCCTTGTCAACTTCCTCAAGGCAGCCACCGCCCTCACGCCCGAGTGCGTCGGCAATTCACTAGCCGCGAGCCTCGGGCCGGCGGGCACGCAGCGCTGGGGACTCTTTGTACCGTTCAGCTCGATGCACCAGCGCGCCCGGCCGGACGAGGAGCACGCTGCCGAGGACGCACTCTTCCACGAAGCGTCTCATGGGCGTCGATCGATGGTACGTGCACGCGCACACGCTTGTGCTCCGACTCGCCCACCTGGGCGCTCACTACGGCGCGAGCATCGACGCCCCCCGGCTCGAACTTGGCGCGGTACGCGAAGGTGGGCGGCGGCCGTCGTGGGGCACCTCGCCTTCGGGGCAGATACGTCCGATGTCCTCTATCTCGATCTGACGAGGCTCCGAGGCACCGAGAGAACCCTCGAGCAAATCGAGCGCGCTTGCCGCCCTTTGGCCTTGGACGAACCCTTATTTGGAGGGCGGGCTGCGCGCCCCGCGGCCGTGGCCGCAGCCAGGGCTGCCGCCGCCGCGCCGACCGGAGGCCCTCTGGAACTGGATAGAACGAGAGCTCCGCAATGACGAGGACCAGTTAGCAAGGGGACCAGCACCTGAATGTCACTGATGACGGGGAGTTAGGAGTCCCTTTCTCGAGTAATTCAGTCCGTCAAAAAGATATCCCACACCGAAGGGCCATCGACAGGGGGGTACCGGACACCAATTCGGAAATTCTTTATTTGGTATGTGCGGCGCGCGCATCAAGGATGCAACACGAGTTGCACCCCTCCGCGGCTACGAGCAGCTGTGCTCGCACAAGTCGCGTGCACGATGGGGCACGTCGTGTCCCGATTACCGGCGTCGCCGCAATTCAAGTCTCTGCAGGTGCGCACCGATATCAACGCTGCGGGTCCCTGGGTGGGCGTTGTTGGCGAGTCCCCTTCCACTCCGCCTGCAGCGTGGCAAGTGAGATCTTCTATGCCGCCGCCGGCGGTGCTACCGACAATGCTTCCGCTTTCTCTGCTGCTAGAACCAACACCAAACGTGCCCGTGCGGCCATCAATGTGGGTGCCGCCACATCTGCTGCCAGCACTGAAGCACAAGGGACCTCATTTGCCGGTCACTGTCAGCGCTTGTGGGTGCACCTTCATCGACGCCGCCGTCGGCGTCGGCGCCGTATTCGTCTTTTGCGTCGTGTGTGCCGTGAGCCTCGTGCGCCAACGTCCCCGAAGCTTCTCTCGATTCTGCGCGCGGTTGCACGCTGCTTGGAGCCCTCACCACGATGACGAGAATGACCTGCTGATTGACCAGTACGGCGCCGTGAACAACTCGGCAACGGGCTGGAGCACTCGCTGCCATCGGCGAAAGGACCTCAACTACTATGATCTCAACCGGCGATTCCCTGCGATCGACGAGGATTGCGTCCTCACGTTTGACACCCATCATCATCATACGCTCGGCCCAGCGCATGATGACACCCATCATCATCATACGAACGCGCTCGGCCCAGCGCATGAGCCATCCCTCGAAGCCATCCCGAGGTGACGACTTGGGCTGCGTTCCCCTCGCCCGACGGCCACGGCAGCGTCAACAGCAGCACAATGCTGCGCCAAGCTGAGCCGCGCCCCGGCGAGCTCTTTTGAATGAGACACCGAAGTGTATGTCCGAGTGGAAGTGCAATGGAGCCTAGGAGGTGCGTCGGAGCCGTGCTCGTAGTCCACGCGTCGCTCGACACCAGTATCCGGATACAATTGATGACTGTGGTTGTCGGTGTGGTCGTTGTAATTCGTTGTAACGTTAGTCTTTGACTCCAATGTCGGAACCTCAAATAAATGGACTGTGAAGAAACGAAATTACTAATTAGGGGGCCACCAGCACCACGCCAGGGGGCGCGGCGGGGGCCCAACACTGTTGACTGTGCAGGTACAGCGACTGCGTGAACACGCGCGGTACCAACGAGCAACGTCGCTTTTTCGCAGCTGTGAGCTGTTCCAGCTGAGAAGTGCAAGTGAGATCGATCGGGACATGGAGACGTTCTGTCGGTTTATAAATGACAGTACAGTACGACGTCGACTAAGGCTCCACTAAAGGCGCGGTCTCGGCCTGGTGCGACTCCGGGGCGCGGGGACACACACTAAAGCGAATACAAGCAGACTTGCTTGGCCACACTGCCGTTGCGGAAGAGGGGCGTGGGGTGGTGCATGCAAATGATATGGCGGAGGAGGAGCACATTCGCCGCGAAGAAGGCGAGGCACGCCAGCCAGAGCCAGAGGTAGACGGGTCGGCCGCCGAACTCGAGAAGATAAGCTATACCGAGCCACAATAGAAGTGTACCGACCCAGAAGGCGCTCAAGACGGCGGTGCGGGCTCGATGCACACGCTGTAGCGCCGCGGACGACGGCAACACGAGCGGCAGCAGCGCGAGGTACCACACAAAATACTGCGCTGTGCACACCTTGTTGAGCGCGACGAACCCCACCGTCTGCACCAGCATGCAAAACGGGAGATCGTTTCCAAATTTGGCAGCAAAGGCCACGAGGAGCGCGGCCTGTGGGGCGAAGGCAAGGGCCGACGCGGCGCGGCGCAGCATGCCCTGCGGCTCCGCGAGATACAGCAGATAAAAGTACGGCGAGAAGTTGTGACGCACGTCTTGTCGGGAGACGTGATACACGAGTGCCTCCGAGACGAAGGGCCAGCCGCACCAAATGAAACTGACGAAGGAGAGCGAGGCGACGGCGGCTCCGGCCGCGCTGAGGAAGCGCGCGCGCGCGATGAGCGGCGAGCGTGGCGGCGCCGGCACGGCCGATGCTCCGCTCGCTCCCGGTGCGACAACGCACCCGAGCTCTGCATCCAGAGCAAAGAGGAAGGCAGGCACGTAGATCACTGGATATGGCTTCAGGTGAACTGCGCAGCCGAGCAGGGCGCCGGCGGCCGCGAGACGCCGATGGAGCAGCGCGTGCAATGAACCAAGCAGCAGCACGGCGACGAGGCTCTCGCCGTTTCCGCGCGTGCTGACGTTCAGCGCGAGCGGATTGTAGAGCCAGAAGGCGGCACACGTCCGACCTGGCACCTGCCGCTGGTTGAGTATGTCCTGAATGAGCGCGCCCACGATCAGATCGGCGGTAGCAAAGAGAACTTTGCCAAACGCCGGGTGCAGCCACACGTTGGGCGTCAGCAGCGCCGCGAGCAAAGGCGTGTACCTGTATGTTGGCCGCTCAAAGGGTGAGCGTCCACGCCACACGAGGTGAGCTCCGTCGGAAAAGACGTCGTAATCAATGTCCGTGTAGCGGACCTCGAACAGCTCGTCGTGAAACGTGCCATAGACGATCAACGCAAGGCGCAAGAGGGCGGCTGAGAGGTACAAATCGGCGCCACTCCACTTCATTCGCATGGAGAACTCATGGATTTTCTCACGCGCCGATTCAAGCGCCAGAGTGCACGCTGAGAAATTCTCGCGCACCGAGATGTGTACGTCGTTAACGCATAGGGGAGGTAACGGGTTGTGATAATGGATGTCGAGTTAACGTTCACAGAGACGGGGCGAGACCCACAGCAGGCACGGGGGCGCTCCACGCAAGCTCGCACACGCGCGCGGCCGTGTTGATGGCCATGATATCGCAGGTGATGGAGATCCCCAACGGTCCGAAGGTCAATTTCGTCATCGGACGCGGAGGGTCCTCGATCAACGCAATTCAAACACAAACAGGAACGCACGTGAACATTCAACCAGCTTGCGAGGTGGCAGCAGGTGCACCAAATCGACAGGTAACAATCTCAGGCACAGAGGAAGCAATCGCACGGTGCCGTGCTCTCATTCGCCAGCGCGTAGGAGAGTACGAGCTTGAGATGGGCGGCAGCGTCGAGGTGACCACCGGTGCAAATGTTGTGGCTGATAGCGAGACGCCATTGGTGCTCCACATACCAAACGGGCCAGAGGTGAACCACCTCATTGGTGCGAAAGGGGCGAGTGTGAATGCGCTGCAGGCTGAGACGGGCACGCACATTTCGATACAGCGTGCCTCCGACGTTCTACCAGGCTGCGCGACGCGCACCGTCACAATCACAGGAGCAAATGAGGCCTCGCGCTCGCGGTGTGCCGAACTCGTGCTCGCGAAGGTTGTTGAGTATTCGGGTGGCACAGCCGCTGCTGGCGTTCCCATCGCCACATGCAACAGCGATCCTCTGCCTGCCGTTGCTACCCAAACCACCACCACCGGCGCCGCAGTGTCATCTACACCACCGGTTCTGCCAATCGCGGCTACCCTAGTGCCTACGCTGGTGACAACAAACCTTGACGCGACCGTGCTTCTGATACCTAACGGACCGGAGGTAAACTTTTTGATTGGCGCGAAGGGAGCCAGCATCAACGCCATCCAAACCAAGACGGGCGCTCACATTTCGGTGCAGCGAGCCTCGGAGGTGCCACCGGGTGGCAAGACGCGAACTGTCACCATCACCGGGCTTGAAGGGCAAAGGGCGCTATGCGCGGAGCTCGTGCGACATCGCATCGCAGAGTATGCACTCGAGTATCCCGATGGCGAAGGACAGCCATCGGCCAAGCGCCGCCGAGCCTCGGCGGCGGTTGCGGCGCCCCCGCCGCCGCCCCCGCCACCGAGCTATGGGAGCTACTCGTCACCCTCGCTCGTGGCCTACCCGCCAGGGTCCACGCTGCCGAGCTACCCGCCGAGCTACTACCCGCCGAGCTACTACCCGCCGAGCTACTACCCGCCGTTGCCGTACGAGCAGCCACCCTCCGGGTACAGCCACCATCCGCTTCCTCCGAGCGGCTCGCTCAACGGCTATGCCTATCCGCCTTATGACTATCCTGGGGCGCCGCCGCTTTATCTGGGCCATCCGCCCGGGCAGCCAATGTTCACTCCACACGCGTATCCACCACCGTCGCCACAAGCGCCCGTGGCCGTGCCCACCGGCGCACAGCAAGCGTGTCCTCCCCTGGCGCCAAGTCACATCCATGATCCATGTATGGACTGGCGTGGTAGATAGGAAAATGGCGCATCGGACTCCTCTTTCGTCCGGCCTCCGTGCTCAGAGGATAATGGCGCATTGGACTCCTCTTTCGTCCTATTTCGCCCGGGCCTCCGTGCTCAACGCCATGAGCCCGTGTCTTGTGATGTGTGTACTTTTCCGCTGTTGTTGTCTACATGAATGATGTGCGTGTGTCCCGGCTCACCCCGGTGTCTTTCGTAACTATAGTGCTTTTGTAGTGCAAGTCTCACAGAAAGCGGCGGCCGGGGCCCGATCGCCGGCCGATAGCACTTGTCTATCCATCCTTGCATGCAAATGTCATCAACGGTTTTCCGACTCGGCTAGTAAGCGAACGCCACCTGCGCTATGAAGACGCTATCGCCATGCTCCTTCTCGCACCAAATTGTATCGGCTGACGTTGACTGGGGGGCGCGGCGAGTCACCCCGCACGGCTGCAGGCTGAAGCTCCGCAGCTTGCAAGCGATGCAGAGGTGCCTCGCACGCAAAACTCTCTCATTCATCGGCGACTCTTCAATGAGGGATCTGGCGATGGCGACGGCCAGCCTGCTCGCGGGCGTGCCTGTGAGTTTGGCGGAGGAGCGCAGCCTTGGGCAGCCCAACTGGCGGCCCTCCGAGTGGGAGGGAATCCACCCAGCACGTAAGGGAATCATGCACGCACTACTGAATGAGTCGGCTCGGAACAAGAAGACCGACGGCAGCCGCGGCAGCTTCACCGACGCGGTGCACGGCTGGACGGTACGTGCCATTCATGACGTGCCTCGCGCTGTGCACTGGCCCGAGATTGCACGCTTAGCTCGGGGCCCGCCCCACGCGCTCGACGGTGGCGTGAGCTTCGTACAACTCTCGATCCACGATACGAACCCCAAGGTCTCGGAGCTTGGAACCGACTCACTACGCTGGCGCACCGAACCCCTTGAGAGCTGGACGCACGGGCCCGTCTTCCAGCCCTACCTGGACCATTGGTGCGCCGTGCAGCATGATGTAGAGCGTCGCCGTGCTCGCTCAATACCCGGGCGCCCTAGTATACCCGCGCCGCTGGTCTGGGTGACGGCCAACGAGCAATGCAAAGCGAAAAAGCCGCGCAAGTGGCGCTACCAAGCGGAGCTGATTCGCGCTGCCAACCGGGCGTCGGCTGAGGCTGCCCAGCAGACGGGCGTGCCACTCCTCGATTGGTCACACTTCCACACGAATGAGTCTGAGACCTGCAAGGGTACTACGGATGGCGTGCATCATCGGCAGTGGCTCGAGCACGTGCGCGCTGCCATCGTGATCTCGTACTTGTGCGACGCGCAAGGCGAATTCACGCCGCCGCCGCGAAGGCTCGTGCGCTTCAATGCGTCCGCCGCTCGATGTGCCGAGCACAGACTGTGAGTGTGTGAGAGGGTTGGCCTAAACACACACACCGTGGACTCTCCCGCGGACTATCCTTTGAAGCATCAACTCACACGTTGAATTCATTCTGATCTAGGAGTGCCGCGGCGTTCAGATTCACAGCGTCGCGCGGATTCACGGATGCGAAGATGCGAAGAACTCTGATCTGCAATTCCTTTTGTGCCATGCTCGCGTTGATGTTGAGCACATCGGGCATGGTTGCAACGACTTCTGGCGTCGCTGCGCGGCTATCGATCTGGCCACCAGATAGCAGCGCGGCTATCAAATCTCAAATCTTGCAGATCGCGGCCCTCACTGATCGTGGTCAGCGGCTAAATACACTCATCGCCCCAGCGTACCAGGAGAAGCGTGACGATATGTCTTTGCTCGTGTCGCAACTCGCGGAGAGGCAGTCGGCACCCGTCACTGCAGCTGCGCTCAATGGTGAGTGGGAGCTCGTTTTCTCAGAGGTGGAGCTCTTTAGGTCTTCGCCCTTTTTCCTCGCAATCGAAGAGGCACTCAACAGCTCGCCTGGCATCCCGACTCTAGGGCGCTGGCTCGGGGCGGACGATCCAAAGCGCAAAGCCGAGATCTTCTTCAAGCTTCATGCGCTCCAAGTGCTATCGTGGGGGCTCAGCACCGTCGGCAGAGTTGCGCAGACGATTGATGTCGAGAAAGGCAGGTTCGAATCCTCGTTCGACACAACCATCTTTGGCCTGACGGTGATCCCCCTGCTCGGCTGGTTCAAGCTGCTGCCCACATTTGGTGGCCGTGTCGTAACGGAGGCCGATGCGGTGGTCCTGGAGGACGACGGCACGCTGCGCATGGAGCTACAGCGTACACGAGTGATCACTGCTCCCGGAGTGCCTCGCATCCCGCTGGTCGATGGCATCTTCATGGATCGCTGGTATCCCGTCAGCTCGGTGTGGAAGCTGCTGCCGTGGAATGGCGGCCCGTTCGAAGGCCGCGCGCCCACGTGCAGCGTCCAGACGGTGTATGTTGACGAGCAGATGCGCATCTCGCGTGATGGCGCCGGCGCGGTGTTTATCTACACACGGCCACTGCGTCTGTGAGCGCGCGCGTTCACATGCGTGTGCACGCATAGAGCTCGCATTTCTTTTTGGAGGTTGTCGATAGTGTTCGTCGCACGAAAAATTCAGAAGCGCTATTTATGTGGGTTACCCGGTATGCGCACACAGCGTCCACTCTCCACAGGCAAGTTTCGCGAGAAGGCAACCAACGCACAACTGTGTGTGTGGCTCACTCCGCGGCCTCCGCTCGTGTGTGCCAGCTCTGTGCACGCCTTCAGCACATGATGATGGTTGCTGAAACGCAGTCCTTTCCTGGTCCCTCTAGTTACTCGATGCTCTTGCTCCACGTCTTCGCGACGACCATGACCACGAGCAACTACCTGCCGACATTTGCGCTCGAGATTGTGCAAGACCTTCATCAGCCTGCTCACATGGTCGCCTGGCTCTACGCTACGATGACGTTCAGCAGCATTGTCGGAATGGCGCTGATGCCGAGATGGCTTGAACGGTTCGAAACCCGCTTCATCCTCACAACACTTAGCACACTGCGCTTCTCCTCTGGTCTCCTTCACGTGATCGCCATCAGGGTTGCAAGCTTTCCATTCCAGATGCCTTTGCTCTTCGGTCGCCTATTCCTACACGGAATATCACTCGGCACAACAGTCGTCGCCAACACCTGGATCGCTATCCGCGTTCCGCCAACCGAAGTTCCTCGCGCAATCGCGATGGTCACAGCAGCTTCGACGCTTGGCGTGGCGTTCGGTCCACTGCTGGGCAATCTTTTCGCGGCGGTTGAACCGTCTCTGTCTGCCGATGATGCTGCTGCTGGCTGGTCCACGGCGACAACTTCGCTCATGCTCATGTTAATAACCGCCCTTTACTTTGAAAAGGGCAATCTGGTCAAGACATCTCCCTCGGTCGTTGAGGGCGAAAATGAGCACACGGGACTACCGCCTACAATCTTGGCGGTGCTCCTGTTTGCCTGCTTTCTGAACTCGATGGGAACGCTCGGACTGGAATCAATTGTACCCCTCTTCCTCTTTGACTACTACCAACTAGATGGAGGGGGCTCGATGCCCTTGTATCTCATTCTCGCGCTGTCCTCGCTTGCAGCCACGTTTGTCAGTCGGACGTTCGGCAGCCCGTCTCAGTTGTCCGATCTTGCGACGGCTGGACTCGCCCTCTCTCTGATAGGGCTCGGTCAGGTCAACTGGTTCAACCTGACCCAAGGTGTTACTCTTACCAATCTGCTCGTGTCCGTCGCAGCTCAGGCAGTGAGCGTCACCATCGTGATCACCTCCGTCATCTCTGCAATGACTCTTCGAACCGTCCCACATCGTCAGGCCAAGCTTCAGGCGGGTGTTGGGATGGTTGTCCAAATTGGACGCGCTGTGGGCCCAATATTTGCGACCGAGCTTTACGAGGCTGGCAACTATCTGATCAATGGATCGGGAGGCAACATTGCACTTGCATTCGGGTCCATCGAGACCATCGTCGGGTGTCTCCTGCCCGTCCTCTTTGCAAAGCATCTGTTCGACTTCGACCCCTCGGGCGGGAAGAATGAGAAGGGCCTCGGCAACACGTTTGAGCTGTGAGTTGAGATCCTATCCTCGGCTAGTTAAGTACAAGTTGGACGTGCAGCGTAACAACAGCGAACATTGGAACATACTGTACATCAAGTTGGACACGGCAGCGGGCGCACACATAGGGCTCCACAACCGGCGAGTCCGATTCTCGACCCAGGCTGAGGAACTCTTTCCACATTTACCACAATACTACCGTAACACCCCCGGGCGCTCTAAAACAGCCCTGCGGAGAAATCACACGCACGTTCACACCTCGTGGACCTCGCTGAGACCCTTGGAGTACCTACTGTACTGTCAGTTCTGGTCGGGGGTTGATTCGTCACGTGTGTGTGAATATGAGGACCCGTTCTTGCGTGAACGTTAACACGACAGACCCCAAATGAGACGCGGAGCATGCGCGCGCTGGCGGCGTTGAGGACGGTTTGGGTGTCGGCGGCTTGGATGGCGGTGGAGATGTTGGCAACGTGGTGCGTGAGGAAGCTGCGGGGGGGGACGCGCGGCCTTGATCGCCGTATCGCGTGTTGTCGGTGGGGGCGCCGGGGAGGCGCGTCTGGCGCGCGAGGAGGCGGAGGATAGTCATGAACGAGGCTGCGAGCGCGCCAGTGGTTTCGGCGACGAGTAGGGAGACGCCGACGCCTTTGGACGTTTGGAGAGGCAGAGGGCGTCGGCGTACTGCCCGCCGTTGTAGGCGGCGACGAAGCCGGCGCCGGTCACGCGGTCGTAGGGCGCGTCGTTCCTGCTGCCCACCTGCTTGAGGCCAAGCACGAGCTTGCGGAGCTTCTTGTGTTTAGAATGCGTGGGGTTTTTTCCTCTTTTGGGGGTTTCGCGTTGTTGTGGGCGTCCACTTTTCGCTCGGTGGCGCCAAGATCGTCTTTTCCGTACTGGCATGTGGACGTGGAGAAAACCATGTTGACTCCGGCAACGTTGCCGGCAGCATCGGCGCAACCGCGAACCAGCAGCCGTACTAAGTGTGCGCCACTTGAGTTCTGGAAGGGCGAACGGCCGATCTACGCCGCAAGTCCGACGGGTTTGACGCTGCAAGGCATTATTCGCAATCCGAGCTCTGATGCGGCAGCACTGCCTACCAGCACGCAAAAGGCACGCGTCGCATCCAGGCCCGCTCAGCGGGGAGCAAACCCCGAAAAGGCATCGAAGAAAGAGGTGGTAGACATCTTTGCGTTCAGGGACGACTCTGCACTGCCGCCCAAGCCTGTGCGGCCTCGTGCACCTTCGAAGCCTTCGGTGGACGTCACGCCCATGCATGTTGATAGCGACTCAACCGCTGCCAAGGACACCGGCCCATCGCCCATCAGCCCTCTTGCAGCTGCGGGCGAGCTCATCGCGAGCTCTGTCGCCAAGGCGGCATCAGAGGCCAAGGCAAAGGCAGTTGCACAAGCCAAGGCAAAGGCGGAGGCCTCCAAAGCGATCGCGGCCGCCAATGAGCGAAAGATGGCGGCGCGGGAGGTGCAGCCGCCACTTCCCGCCGCATCGGCGATACCTCCAGCGCAAGCACCCGCGATGCCGCCACCCGCCACAAAGGTGTCAGCACCGTCGACCCGGGCACCGTCGAAGCTCGGAGGAATTCTCATCGGAGCTCGAAGCTCGGAAGAATTCTCGTCGAAGCTCGGAGGAATTCTCATCGGAGCTCGAAGCTCGGGGGCATTCTCGTCGGAGCTCGGAGCAGAGGGCAGCTTGGCGGTCTCGGCAGCTAAGCTCGAGAGGCCAACGGCTCTCAAGTCAGCCCACCCCGTCGCACGTCTCTCGTCTTCGTCGCTGGCATTCGACGACGCAGCGGCAAGCCAAGAGCGACTCATACGTCCCCTCTCCATGGAGCCAAAGGCACCGTCCGCACAAGAAGCGGCGGCAGCGGCAGCGGCGGCTCCTAAGAAGCCCAAGGCACGCTCGGATGGTGGCGGCAATGCAAGCGACGATGGCACAGACCGAAAAGGATCCTTTCGCCTTCGACGACGACGACGAGCTGGAGGTGCGTAGCCGGCTCCCACCGTCTAAGCGGCTGCGCAAGAAGGATCCCTTCGCCTTCGACGACGACGACATCTGACGACTCGTGAGCGGGGAGGTGGCATACAAGCAACGGCAGCTTTGTTTTTTTCACAAGCGGCACCGTTGGCAGTTTGACTATCCGAGTATTCTGCATGCATTTTGCATCATGCGGGAGGGCCGGGGCGGCCGTGCGGACGTCGGACGCCGGACCCGTGAAGGTTCCTGAGCGGAACGCGGTGTGCATCCCGCGGGCCGATAGTCCCAATTATGAGTTTATGAATGTCGTTCGTGACTGAGGCCGACCCAATTGGGCCGACCAGTCAGAGTCTACAGAGTCCAGTAAGAGTCCAGAGAGGTGTGAGTTAGGTGTGAGCGCACCAAACCGAGGCAAACCGAACCACCACGACGTCGCGCATTTGAGTTCATTGTATGATTATTGTATGATGCCGAGGACAGTTCGCGTGCGGCTGCGTTGTGTTGTGTCTCCGGGCGGTTATGGCCTTTGGCGTTTGCATGTCGAATATCAAAACTTTTAGTTTTACGCATTCGTTTACGCGCCATTTTACGGGGTGAACGTCCCGAGAGACCTCCGCGGTGCCGGCGGCAATAGGACGCAGCGGGTGTAGAGAACTTTGCTTCTCCTGGGGCCCATCGGCCCAAGCCTTCTACCACAGAGAGTCAGGCTGGAGGCTCTGCACCTGCAGGCTCGCCCACTCACAGCCGAGCGCTGGTTGCTGCGCCCCGCCCGCGAACCGCCAACGGCAGTACGGCAGGACGGCACCGCTGATCCGCTCAATCGTACTCATACGACGCCCTCCTATCATGACCGGACTCCGAGCACCGATCAGATAGCTCGCAGCGGCGTCGCGATGACGGAGGTCGTAATAGACGAGGTGGGGGGCTGTCGGCTTGGAGCCTCGGCGGGAGGCTGTCGGCTTGGAGCCTCGGCGGCAGGCTGTCGGCTTGGAGCCTCGGTGGGAGGCTGCCGGCTTGGAGCCTCGACGGCGCTCTGAGGCGCACGCATCGCCATCGGGTTGGTTGCCGGTCGAACGCCCGCGTCGCTGCGCCGGCGGCGGTTGCTGCTCCCCTCCCTACCGCCGCCGCCATTCCCTCCTATGCTGCCACGAGGGCTTCGAACGTTGTAAGAAATCACACGTTGCAGGCGTGGCCTTGGCTTCGGCGGTGGCGGCGGCGGCGCGCGCGCAAACGAGGTCTCCTCCGGCTTGCGTGTCGCGTACATCGACTTGAGGAGCATGAACGACTCGAAGGCAATCGGCGAGTCGGGGCGCTCCTCCTCGTGGTCGTGAAGGTACCGGTACTCCTTGCTCTCCCTTGATAGCCGGCGGGTGAGCCGCAACTGGCGCTCCTTCGCCTTCCTCCGCATTTCAGGATCGGCCGCCTCTAAAGCGTGCGCGAGGCTTTCCTCGGAGAGCATCTTCTTAAACTCGCTGTACGCAATCTCTCCGCTCCCGTCCTTGTCGAAGCAATCGAAAAGAAAGTCGATCTCCTTATTGGGCACCGAGTAGCCGAGCCCAGCGATGCCTTTGCGCAGCTCCATCTTGTCGACAGCGCCGTTGCCGTCTGTGTCCCACTCTTTGAAGAGTTCGAGCACTCGGTTTGAATTCCCCTTGAGGAGCTCGAAGAGCTGCACCTGGACGCTCTTGCGGGCCGTCGCCTTGATCGGGACCAGCGTCTGGCTGACTGCACACGAGTGATCCGGCGGGGAAAACGCCGTATCGGGCAGTCGGACGCCTTGGTCGTCGTGCTGATCGCAATGGTCATCACGGACGTCGAGCCACTTTCCCACAGCTGCCGCAGGCACCTCGTGGAGGCTAGGGCACGAGCGGTCGGACAGCATGCACCGGCTGTAGCTGGCGCGGCCGTGTAGGCGCGGCGAGCTTCGACTGAACAAGTCCGACAGGTCTTTGGATGTCCGACCAATGGCATTAGCACGCGGCGGCGGAGATGCGCCGCCGCCCGCCAACGGGCGTCGCGTCGTGTCGGTCCATGCGATCTGAAGCTGATGAGGCTGCCACGCCATGCGAGGCTCCGCAAGTCCCATACGCAGGCGCACGTCGTGCTCGAGCGGCGTGACCGATGAGCGCGTGCCTGCATTCATCGTGCTGCCGTTGAAGTACCCAACGCCGTCTAGGGCCTCGTCGTCGTACGAACGAAGCGTCTCTGCGAAAGCTTGGGCAGTGAGGAAGCCGGGGCTCTTCCACAATGGCGCCTGCTCGCGCCCGGACCCACCGAACTGTGTGAGGTGGTCGACGGAGTTGTGTGGGTCTAAGAAGCGCAGCTCTGCACGTCGGCTGCGCACCGGATCGGTGCCGACCGGTAGGGCTCGCCGTCGAGCGGTACTGCACCTTCTCGGCGAGGGCCGGTGACGAGTACAAGCTCTCATCTGCACTACTCGCGCCTCCTTGGCTCTTCCGGCTGCCGCTTCGCCCCGTATGCGTCTCGTCACGGCAGCCGGCCGACACAACCTTGAGCACATCCTCGGCGCTCAGAGGCTTGCCGTCCGCGCTCCGCAGGCTATCGAGGTTGATGCCAGTGAGGCGGGCGATGCGCTTGCGCTGCTCAAGCTCGCTGCTCTCCAGGACGTCGAACGATGTCTCTTTCTCGGTGAGCGGCTTCTGCTTCGGCGACGTCCTGACGCTCACGCGCTTGGTCAGCTCACTGCTCGAGCTTGGCGCCGGGATGCAAGACGCCTGCTGCCCGTCCTCTTCAGTCGGCGAGGATTCTTGACCTGGCACGTCCGCTACGTTTGGCGAGGACGCCGCCATTTGTGACGCTATCGATCCTTGCACGTCCGCTGCTGAAGAGCTCGTGCCCCCTTTCGTTGACAACGGAGACCGTGTCCCCTCGCCAGCTTGGCTATCCCCTGATGAGGCCGCTACGTCCGGCGCCGCTTCCAACTTTGGCTTCGGTTTGGCCTTGGACGACCTGTTGGCCTCGCGCATGAGCGCGCGCAGCTGCAGCTCCTGCCGCGACACCGGCATTCTCGACCAGAGACACGGCACTGCTCCGAGTAACGCGATACAGCGATCAGGGCCCAAGGTGGACGCGACTTCCGGCCAATGGAGCGCTCACACGCCCAAAGTCCTCAACAAAGCTGTTTTTATATGGCTGTTTCAAGTTTTTGGCATGCAAATTGGCCAAAGCCAGTGTTTTGGGAGTTCAATTCAATTCAAGTCAAGTTGCTAGCCTCGAGAGTACATTCCATTCGACAGGCTTCCTGTACGCAGGTCGTATGTCAGTTGTAGAGTTGTTTTTAGTATGTTTATGCTTTATGATGAAGGTTGAAGCAAGTGACTTGACTTGACTTTTTGGAGTTCACGCACAGTCTCGACGGGTGGGCGATGCGCATTTTTCTTACCCTTTTCCTTACCGCGGTTTCCCATACCTCGAACCTAAGTCCTAACCTGAGTCCTACGCTCCGGCTTCCCTTGAAGGCCACATCCCCCCACCTGCCAACTTCAGCACGGTCGTCCGCTCACCGATGCGACAGCACACACCGTCGACGAGAACATCTGCTCTCCCCACTCCAAATGCCGCGGTCGGCAGTCGCCCCACCAGGGGCGGCAGAGGCGCGAGCGACCACGCAATCGAAAAGTGCAGCCGCCGCTCTTTGTAAAACGGAGGCCGTTGGTAGCGTGCGAAGACGGCGTCGACGGCGTCGATGACCGCACCGCTCGCCGACTGGCCGCCGCGCGCACGCCCGCACTCAATGGCAGCAAAGAAGCGCGTGCGATTGTCGTTGGCAAGCTCGCACAGCGAGCCGCTCAAGGGTATGTGGAACGGCGCGCAGCCTTGCAATGCGACACGCAGTGCATCTGTAAAGCCATCGAGTTCGTGCTTTGGCAGCATGGCGGTACGGGACAGCGAAATATGATACTCGCTCGGATTCAGAGCATGCACGCGCTCGCGACTGTGAGAACGCACCTCGGACAGTTCCAGGGCGCATCGTTCAAGCGCGGAGCGCCGGGTGGCATCCAGGGACACGGGCACGAAAACATGCACGGCGAAGTGGCCATCCACGTGCTCGAGCTGGCGCACACGGCCGTCGAACCAGGTTCCGCTGCTCGTGTGTGCGGCTTCCTCGTCGTCATCGAGAGGCGGAGGTGGTAAAGTGAGCTGCCGTGATGCGTCCTCCTGCGGCGTCCTGAGCTGGCCACAGGTGCCATGAGCTCCATCTGCCGCAATTGCCTCCGTGCGGCAACGCTTGCTGGGTGCTTCACACGAGTCTTCGTCGGCCTCGCGCGACGACTCCGAGTCGCTTCCGTACAGCGCCGAGAGTTGCGTGAGGACGGTGGGGCTCGGAACTGAGACAGGCGGCAGCATGTACGCTCGACCCCTCGAAAGCGGCCAATTGCCGTGAACGGAAGGAATGGTGTCGTGAATGGTTTCACACCCACACCCCGGTGCGACGACAGGGCTCGTCAGCTCGAGTACTTTATGTGAAAGGTTTCAAGGCGAGTACTCTCATTCGAACAACAGACCCTTAGTACAGAAGGCACTGTGTGTTGACTGTATGACGCCTCGCCACCACTGTACTGTACTGTAGCTCTCTGTCCCATGGAGGGAGCAGGGCTGATATCACGCAGTTCGGGCCGATTTCTGCACCGCTCCCTGACAAGAGTCCACAAGATTCCTCGCCCGTAACGAACCTGAACGAGCATGGGACTGCGTTGCCGCGCACCAGGCCGCGCACATCGTGGGCCTCACATGCGCGAAGCCATCGATGCGGCGGCGTCGAGCGTCGAGCCGGCTGCCAGCGACGCCTCACGCTCCTTCCACAGAGCGTTCTTCTTGGCAGCCGCCTCCTCCGTCTTTCTCGCCTCCTCGGCCTCCTCTTCCTCCGTGACCAGGTTGCCGTTCGGGCGGCGGCGGCGCGTCTTGGCGTCGCAGATGAGCATCCAGAGCGCCGCATGAACACGGGCGCCGAGCGCCGCGCCCTCCTTGCCTGGGACTTGTTTCTTGATGCGAAGGTGCAGCTCAGCCTCTGCCATCCGGCACAGCTCAAGGCCCGACATGCCCGGTATCACGGCCTCGGCATCAAACCCGGCAAGCCCGACGTAGCCATCTCCGTCAGAGACGTCCACGGCATCGTGCATCGGCGCTTTGGCGGTGGCCGCCAGCCACGTGACGGCCTTCTCATGGGCCCAGAGCGCAGGGTCCCTCTCGTCTCTCTCCATCGGACCAGCCGGGGCGGTACGTACCGCCACTCGGAGGGGCGCGGCGTAGCCGAGGGTGTTGAGCGTGTGGGGAGCATCCTTGGCGAGGGGCGAGACGCACGAGAGAACGACCGTGGAGCACAATCGGGAGCACGAGATGTCGAACACATCCTTCATCAGCAACGTCAGCTTGGTGCGGCGGTACGGCACGAAGACCTTCTCTCCAGCGGCCGCAATGGAGGCCAGAGTGCGAGCCCGGATGCAGTCTTTCAGGGCCATCAGCGAGAGGTTGACGGCCTTCGTCTCGTCCATGCGCTTCTTGTCGTGCCCCATGGAATCGGCTGCGCGCTCCGAGCCCGCGAGGTCGATGACCATCAGGACGCCCGCCCGCGGCGCCTCGACGTCGTCGATGGCGAAGCCGGGCTGTGCCACCGTCAGGATGCCGACTCCGTGGGAGCGGCTGCTGGTGGCGTTGCGCTCGGTCGGCGCCGTCGCGCGACGCGACTTGGCCACCTCGATGAGCCTCTCGAGGGCCGCAGCCGAGTCGACGTCGTGCGAGGAGAGGTTGCGTGTGAGGACACGCCCGTCTAAAGCCTCGCCGATCTGGACATCGGCCAGTTTCGAGGCGTCCAGACAGTCATGGACGGACGAACCGAGGACCTCGAGGTACGAGAAGCGCACAGCACGCGGGGCAGTACCATCGGACGGAAAGAGCTCGGTGACCACGCGGTCCATTATGGCAGACATCGTGAAGGTCTTGCCGCTCCCAGTCTGTCCGTACGCAAAGATGACGCCGACCTCTCCAGCAAACGTCTTCGCGACGAGAGGCCGGCCGAGCGCGGCGAAGATGTCGTCATTCGTCGCACCTGGCCCGAAGGTGTGGTCGAAGAGGAAGCTGCTGCGCTCAATCTTCGGAATGCCGGTGAGAGAGATCTTGGGCAGAAGCACGGTGGCCTCTTCAGCGCCCTCCTCAGTGCAAGTCGTCTTGAGCACGCACTCAAAGTTCTCGCCACCTTCAGCTAGCTCGGTCTCGAAGGCAGGGCGCATGCGAGCGCACACCAGAAAGGTGGATGTCGCGAGTCCGTTGGTCGCATTCATCTCTTTGGCTGCTAGCACGGCCAGTGCGTTTGCCTCCGTCGTGGCCGCTTCCTCTGCGACCTTCTCTTTGGCGATCATGGCGATGAAGTCCTTGCAGAGGTCGCCGATGGTTTGCTTACCTTTGGGTTGCGGACGAGCCACATTCGGCGAGTTGTACATGATCGGCATGCCCGCGTACCTAAAGACGACTGGAATGGCAAGGCCGTTGCAGTGGATTGCACGACTCAAACCAAAAATGTCAATCTGGAACTGTCTGGAATCTGGACGGAGGCCATGTGCGCGCCGCGTGTAGCGCGCGCACATTCGCGTAACGTCACACAAGTTCATTTGTCAACCAAGTTTATATCAAGTTCAAGCCGTTGAAAACTGGCAGGCCTGCTGTCCGCGTGTCCGGCGTGTGCTGTGAGTGTGCCGCAGAGGTGCCGATCGGGCTCTCGCATTCCTCATGGCACGATGTGAGGCTCGAAGATATGAGGAGCAGCGCCTGCTGGCCACCAGCTGCTGCGAAGGTGCTCGAGCCGCTTGTTGTCCAAAGCGGGCGGCAGGAGCGGCAAGCCCTGGCGGATGAAGACGAAGGAGCAACACATATGCGCGGCCCTGTACTTGAGCCATTCGTACTGGCGCTCGTCCTCGAGCGTGTGGTGCAGCACGAAGCCCGCCTGAGCGAAGCCCTCGATCCAAAAGTTGGGTGGCTTCACGGAAAGGTGCAGCGTGTCGGGTACCTTGACGCTCGGGCCCTTTTCGGCGGCCAGCCGTGGCAGGTCGGGGCCCGCTTGGTCGCGACGATTCGAGATTTTGAGGAAGAGGAACGAACGAGCGACCCGAGCGAGCTCCGCGATGGCCGGCTGCACCTCCTCGGGAGACAGATGCTCCAGGACATCCGAAGACAGGACAGCGTCGAAGGAGCGATCCGGACGCGGCAGCGCCAGCACGGATGCGGCGGAAAAGCAAGGGGGGATGCATCGCGGTCGGCCGTGTGGCAGTGGCCACGGCGGCCTGGTGGTTGCATTCCTCCGAATCATCTTTCGGGCCAACCTGTAGGTGTTGAGCGCGTCGGACGCACGCACTGGGCACTGCTCTTCACTCGTAGCCTTCTGCGGGCAGTTGAGCCGGGCTCTTCGTGCCTGAGCAACGGCAACGTCGGACACGTCGACCCCAGATGCAGTTAGCCCGCCGTGCTCCCACAGCCATTTGACGCCCAAGCCATGTGAGCAGCCAACGTCGAGGACGGTTGAGAAGTTGTACCAGGCAGCCATCTCGCTGGCTTCGTACATGACAAACTCAGCGTGCGAGAAGCCTAGGTTGCTGTGGTAGCCCCCGGCATACAAGGCGTTGTACAGGTCACGACCACCCAGCGTTGGGACCGCCGTCGGGGCCGTCGCCATTCGAAAGATGTCGGCAGCGGCGGCGGGCTTTAGAGAAGCGCGAGATGAAAGAGCGTGAACGTCGACGTGAAGGGTGCGATGTGTTCCCAAACGTTGTACGTTTTGGTGTGTGGATCGATTCCCCAAAACCGAGAGACTAGCGCTCGCGACACCGGTGTGCTCTCTGACATCGGCGCTGACACCGGCACAGGACTTGGTGTCCGTGTGATGCCGCAAACCTTCCGCGCGCTGCGCTGCGCAGAGTGCGGAGCGTTCCAAGTCCACCTCGAGGGCAAGTCTCCAAAATGGTCGTGCATACTTTGCAACACCAAGCAGAGCCTGATCCGTGTGTACGCCACCGGCGCCGCGAAGGACGTTCGGCGGGTTGTGCAGGACTTGAATGCTGCTCGTGGCGAAGCCCACCAATCAGCACACGCAATGGCCCATGTCAGCGGCGATGAGAATCGCCGTTGGCAGCAACCGCCGCCGCCGCGGCGGCCACAGCATCCGCAGCACTCGTGGCAGACTTCCGATGATGATGGTTTCGCCACGGCCCTGCCAGACCAAGGCGAAAGGAGCAAGCAGAAGCGCGTCCGAGATGAGGCCGATGCACCGCCTCCTCCACAGCGCCATCAAACCGTCCCCGGCCTGCACCACGGATGCGAGCAGCAGCATCAGCACAACGGGTGGCGCTCACAGCACGACGAGTGGCACCCGCGGGAGGACACTTTTCACGAGCCGTACAGCAAGCCCTACGGCGAGCCCTACGGCAAGTACGGCAAGTTGTCCCTTCCAGCGCACGCGCACTCGGCCGGCACCTACCACAGCTCGCACCCAGCCACTCACGAGCGCAGCGAGCGCCATGACGAGCGCCATGGCGAGCGCGACGCGGGCCACGGTCGCGGCCGCAGCGAGCGGGCGGACGTGCACTGCTTCACGTCCGCGCCCTCAGAGGAGGTGGAGGAGGAGGTCTGGCAAGGATGAGATGATGTAGCGGGACGGTGGCCGATGCGGTGCTGCAGAGTGCATTCCGCACCGTGATCGAGTGGCTCCGGCAGCGGTCACGGGCGCAGCGTTCCCTGACCGCAAAGCGCTCCACGCTCCTGTGTGCGGGGGCGAAATCGTCCACTCACGAGTGGCCGAGGACAGCGCGACACGGAGCTGACCACGTTTGCCCGGGGCCCACGCACACGGGTTCGCACCTTTTCGGACAAGCGTACGCGTTCGGAGACTAGGCGTATTTGAATCGCGTCCAGCGCACCCGTTAAAAACGAAAGAATCATTAGTTTGGCGGGTGCTTGCTCGGTCGTGGCTGTTGCACA
This sequence comes from Chrysochromulina tobinii, assembly GCA_001275005.1. Lineage (NCBI taxonomy): Eukaryota > Haptophyta > Prymnesiales > Chrysochromulinaceae > Chrysochromulina > Chrysochromulina tobinii. The sequence continues at coordinate 15,720 of JWZX01003329.1, read as the reverse complement.
CGTACAGAATCGAGAAATATATCCGGTCTTATTATATATCGGAAACTACAAATATGCATATCCCGCGAGCCACGAGTTCGCCTGAAAGTCGCTCTCATCCATCCAATGGACGAGCTGCGCCTTCTTCTGCACTTGGTTTCCTGGAAGTCGCTCTCGTCAGACTGACGAACTGCGCCTTCTTCATCTGCATGCAGCATAGTATCCTGGGAGTCGCTCTCGTCCGATAGACGTTGACGAGCCGCGCCTTCTCCCCTGTCTTTTCATGGTTTCTTTGCATCGAAGGTGGCTCTCAACAAGGGAGCTCTCGCCGTTGACAAGTCACCATCCCGAGCCACGCACGAGACCACGCTCGCCCCATCATCTGCACGTGCAGCCACAGCTCACCGGAGCGAGTCGGCTCCTCGCCGGCGCCCACGAAGGCGCGCCCACGAAGGCGCGCCCTCCTCGGCTCAGCCTGTGGGGTTCTCTCGGGCGGCTCGTGGCACGCCTCATTGCGAGAAGAGCGCCAGAAAGTCGGGTGCGAGCGACGACTCGAAGGGCAGCGGCGAGACCAATCCACGGCCGGCGTACCGGGTGGCGCCCAGGCCGGCGCGCTCGTCGTATTTTCGATCGGACCCGGGCTCGGGCGGGCCGCCGCCGCCCGCCGCTTGTGAGGCAGCGAGCGCCGCCGCGGCGGCCTCGCGCTGCGCGACCCGGGGGTTGGCGCCCACCGTCGTGGGGGCTGTGGAGCACCCGTTGCGGCAGGAAGGGCGGCCAACCGAGCGGCGGAGCTCGGCGGCCATTGACGAAGCGCCATAGGCGTTGGCCGTGCCACCGTAGCAGCTGCCGACATGGCGCTCGGCGCCCGCCGAGCCGGCCTTTGGACGACCCGAGGTGCGCCCCTCGCTACCCGTCGCCGGAGTGGCGCCAGCGCCGCCGCGGGCGGCGTGGGCGGCGTGCGTGGCGTGTGCGCCTGTGTGCGTGGCGTGTGCGCCTGTGTGCGTGGCGTGTGCGCCGTCCGCGCCGCCGTACATGGCGGAGAGCTTATCGAGCTTCTGCACGCGCGCCACATCCTTAGCATCCTTAGCATGCGCAGGGCGTGGGCCGCGGGCCGACGCGTCCGACTCCGAGGTGGACGGTCGGGAGCCGCTCGAGCTGAGCACCTCCATGCGCTCGGCCGCCGCCGCCGCGCCGCCACCTCCCGTCAACCCAGGCACTCCCGAGAGGGTGCGCGTCGTGCCGGGCGGCGCCTGCGCAGCGCTCGCCATGGCGCTAGGCATGGAAGGTGCGGGGGCGCTCGGCCCGCCGGCGGCGCCGTCAGCGTAACGGCCGTACGACGGCGACGGACGCATCGCGCTCGGTACGACGCTCGCCGTGCCGTTGCCGTCGAAGGAGGTGGAGGCCGCGGTGGCCGCGCGCGAAACCGCCTCCATCTGCTGCTGATGGGCGCGAGCATGTGCATGGGACGAGCAGGAGGTGTTCGAGCGCGAGCCGTTTGCCGCCGCCGCCGGGGCCGCGAGGCTCGGGGTCGTCTGCGCGCAGCTGCCGCGCAACTGTCTTGTGGGTGGTGCAGCGCTCGACCGGGGGGACCCCGCCAACGAGCACGCCCGAAACTGGCCTGACTGAGGGCGTGAGAGGACTGAGGGCGAGTCGGGGCGCGAGGCAGCCCGTCGCTCCATCCAGCTCTGTAGGCTCGCGACCTTCGGCGGGCCCTCGCCGCCGCCGCCGAGTGCCTGCTCCCCACTCCGCGCACCGCTCGCACCGCGCAGGCTCGCGCTCGCTACGGCGCCTGTCCCGCCGCCGCTCCAGCTCGCCGCGACGGAAATGTTCGGTTCCATCATCTCGAGTCGCTCGAAGTCGCCCTCGAGGGCATCTGCGCCGCCGTGGGGGAAGGCTGCGGCGGCAAGGAGGGAGGCGCGATCGACGAACCCGTACTGCGCCGTACGTTGGTGCACCTTAGCTTGGTACGAAAGGGCTTGTGTGCCCCCCCCCACGGCTGGTGGCGACATGGACAGGACGGCGCCAACGCGCGGTGTTGCGCCGGTCAGGTCGACCGGCACCGCGCCACTGCTGGCGCTCGGTCCGACCATGCCACCACTTGCGAGCCCAGGGCCGCTGCTGCCCGCAGCGGCGCCCGCGCAACAAGCGATGATGACGGGTTGTGGGCCAATGACGGGCTGTGTGCCGCCGGGGGGGTTGATCACAGTGACCCGGGAGGCGACACGCGCCGGGATGGGCGCGTTGGTCGAGGCGCTCGACTGGGCTATGACGTAGGGCGTCGAGAGGAGTTGCGGCGGGGGCGGCATCATCGCCCCTTCACGCGCTGCCGCCGCTGCCGCGACGGAAAAGGCCGCGCCCGCGCCGCAGTCCGCGCCTCCACCCTCGCCAGGCACGGCGAACATGAAAGCTGCTGCCGCCTGCTCGTTGTACGAGAGGTCGTCAACGTCGTGCTCGATGTACTGGTCAGGGGCCAGCGGCTGCGGGTCGCGGTCCCCCTGCAGCGGCTCTGGCGGCAGGTCGAGGAACACGGCATCGGGCGGTGACTTGTGGCGGGACTGGGGACGTGGAGTGGACGCGTAGTGCGCCCACTTGCGCTCCACGTCGGGAGAGAGGAGCCCGACGTGCGAGGGCAGCTCGAGTGACAGGTCCGAGTTCAGATGCATCGGCAGGTTGCGCTGGCGGGAGGGGGGCCTCTCGAGCTCAAGCGAGCTCACGTTGGGAGAGGGGATCATCAGCCTCAGGTGCGCCTGGGCCGACGCGAGCCGATCCTCGAGGTCCTTCGAGTTGAGCAAGCCCTTGAGCGCATCGGGCACGTCTTGCGAGGCGTTCCCATTCTGCGACCTGCTCGCCTTCTTCTTGCCGCCGCGCTCGAAGGATTCACGAGGTGAGAGGTTCATGCGGCCCTCGATGCGAGTGCGGCTTAGGCCTCCGTGTCCGCGGGGGGTGGAGTCGCCGTTCACCGCGAACCTCTGCCCGGCGCCCGCCCGCGCCTCGCCACTGGACGCGGCCGCCGCGTCCCCTGCCGCGCCGCCCGCCGCCGCGTCCGCCTCGTCCGAATCGACGGCGTCACCAAAGCCAGCGGGGTGGTCATTTAGGAAGAGTGTGGGCGACGGGCAGTCGTCGAAGCCGAGACCGTCGTCGAGCGGCGCGTCAACGTCGGCGAACCACGTCTCGTCCATCAGCAGCGCCTGAACCTCTTTTTGCCTCTCTGCAGCCAGGCTGCCGCCGGCAGCGTGCCGCAGTGGCCGACTCGGTCGGGTGGCGCCTCCAGGCGCAGTGCCGCACTCGCGTCGTAGTCCAAAGGGCTCCACACCCGACGGCACGTGGATGGCAGAGACGAGAGAAGGTCGTGACATTTGACTCTCTCACGTGACGCTCACCAGAAGCGTCAGTTTCGTCGCGCAAGCGTCGTGTTGCGCTCTTCGAGCGATATGTTTGAACTTTGAAGGAAGCACGCGCTGGAAAGGTCCCCAAAACCGCTCCGAATCGATCAAGAGAGCAGTGTCTCCATGAATGAGTTTGTCACACGCCAATATGGGCTCTGAGCCAGGTCTAGTCGCAAATCGGCGACAGTACGCGCGAACGCGCGCGTCGCCGCGTCCTCCACGACTGACCAGAAGACACATACACGGCAAGGGGAGCCCCGCGGAGCGACTGTCGGCAGTCCCGGACTCACCGTCCATGCCGCAGGCGCGCCCGCACCAGTCGTTACACCAGTCGTTACAACACCAGTCGCTACGCTCGGCTCATCTTTTGGGCATCGCGTCGCAGATCTGGTGCAACATGGTGCGGTACATTTTGGTCTCGAGCTTCTTGTTGTCGTTCACCTCCGTCATGTAGTTCTCCGTCACCTGGAATGAAGGCACCGCGGCGCTCGGCGTCGACTCGACGTGCTTGTCAGCCGTTGCGACGCTCTCCGTGTCGTGGAACTGGACGCAGTACGGGTGTACCATCCCCTCCTCTGGACTGATCCGCTTCTCCGGATCGTACATTAAGGAGCTCATCAGCAGATCAATCGCGTCCGGCGACGCCTGCGTGTGTGGGGGAGGAGAGAGCGTGCGCGCATGGTCAGAGCACAAAGCTCGCGAGATGCACGACAGGATAGGGGGGAAGGACGAAGCGCTCGCAACGGCGCCAGCCGTGGCAGCGGGGCCGCCAGCAGTTGGGACCGTCTTGGAGGCGGGAACTGTGCCGGCTACCATGGCCGAGGCAGCGAAGCGATCGCGGCAGTGGGGGCAGCGGCGGCAGCGGGCAGCGAGGCAGCGGTAAGCGTGAGTAGTCGCCACGGCTGGCGTCGTCCCAGGCGGTGCGGCGGGCGGTGCGGCGGGGCACGGAGGGTGCGAGGCGGCGGGCGCTGCTCTGAGGCGGCACCGCTCCGTGCCTGTGCGTGTGAGCGGGCGTCGTCGCGGGCGTACCGTAGGGAACTTGGTGACGAATCTCGCCTTGCGTTCCTTTTCGGGCAAGGCTGCGATCCCTCCTTCACTGCCAGATTCACTGCCGCTGCCGCTGACGTTCTCGTACATGGTCGTGGCAAAGGTCGACTTGAGCGACGCCACCTGCTCCGGCGACGGATGACCCAACAGCTCGGAGATCACCTCGAGCTGGTTGAGCGTCGAGGTGCCACCAAACACAGGCTTCGCATTGATCATCTCGCCGAAGATGCAGCCCAATGACCACAAGTCGGCCTTGGCGCCGTACTGCGTCGAACCCACGAGGATCTCGGGCGCGCGGTACCAGCGCGTCGCCACATAGTCCGTCATCGTATCCATTCGATCTTCCGAGGAGAGCATCGAATTGAGAGAGCGCGCAAGCCCAAAGTCGGCCACCTTCATCAAACACTCCGAGTTGAGCAGTAGGTTGGCCGGCTTCATGTCTCGATGTATCAGCGAGGCGGAGTGCATGTAGGCGAGCGCCTTGAACGCCTGGTACATGATGTACTGCTTATGGATCTCTTCCAGGATATTGGCCCGGATGGTCGCGTGCAGGTCTGTCTCCATGTACTCGAAGACAAGGTAGAGATCCTTATCGTTGTCGGCTTTGATGACGCTGTTCAGTTTGATAATGTTTTCGTGGTCCATTTGGAGCAGGTAGACGACCTCGCGGTAGGTGCGCTGCGCGTCCGTCGAATTCTGGAAGGCGTCGAAGACCTTCTTGAGCGCGACCTGCTCCTTGGTCTTCTTCTCCAGCGCCTTCCACACAATGCCGTATGCCCCCTTCCCCAGCTTCTGCTGTACCTCGAACCGGCGCGACACGTGCTTATCGATGTCGTCGCTCATTCCTCCAGCTGCCGCCGAGGCCAAGCACCCTCGCGGCTGGCCAACCCAATATCCGTACTTCCAAAATCGACGAGCGCTCACGAGCGCTCAGCGAATGCGTCTGTGAATATGTGAATACGGCACTTTCTCGCCTACACCATTCGTACACACTTCCTTTGCTGATCGAATTCGTGTCGCGTTAGCCAAGGCGTACTTCGTCAATTCCACAGCCGGCCTTTTTCCTGCCTCACCAGTGCCCCCAACCGGCTTTCGATAGTCATGTCTGTGCCGTCGCTGGCTGCGGTGTTGAAGGCGGACGCGGCGTCCATCCTCGCTATGGATGCTCTGCACCTCACTCCCTTCGTCGGCGACCACTTCCGCGTCGCCAACCTGCCGCTTCGTGCCGCCTTTAAGCAGTGGAGCGCCGCCGCGTCTAACCCGCCAGACAAACGCGCGAGCTCGCCGCCGAGCTCACCACCACGACATCATCCGGATGCTGCTGTTCCGCAGCCGAGCAGCTTGGCAGATTCCGAGAGCGCCGAGGAAGCTGCTGCGCGTGCCGCCTTCTGGCTGGCCCGCAACAAGAGCCTCGAAGTCAAGGCGGCCGAGATCGCCAAGGGGCGCCGTCACCGGGAGGCGCTGCCCATGGCACTTATAGACGCGATGCAGGCCTCGCGCACCGAACGGCACTCGCCGCTTCTGCCTCCGCCACGGCAGCAGCGCCTAGAGAGCTCCCCGTCGGGCACGCTCTGCTTCGAGGCCATCGTGGCTGACGGCGCGGACGCTGCCCAGCCCCGGGCCGTCGAGCGCCCGCGTAACGCACCGTCCCCGGACGATGCTACCGGCGAGGGTGGCGTCGGCCATGCCGACGATACGGACGTGGTGGGCGAGGAGTATGCGGAGGCAGACGAATTCGACGACGACGGGGCGGAAGAAGACGAAGCGTCGAGCATCGATGATGGGGCGCACTCGAGCATGCAAACAGGTCACGAGGCAGAGGCACGACGCGCCCTAGCGCTCGGCCACCTCACGGGCACGCTCGACCTACCGCCTCCCCAAAAGGCATTGCTCTCCTGGGGTCTCAGCCAGAGCCCGGAGAAACTGCGTAGCGTACGCTATGGGCTCGAGCAGGATGGCGTGGACGAAATGGACGAAATGGACGAAGCAGACTTGCAATGCGTTCACTCTGGGCTCGAGCACGATGGCGTGGGCGAGGAAGAGGAGACGTTCGAGTACGACGGTGCGGAGGCGGCGCTTCGTGCGTGGGCCCGGTGGCGCGAGCGCACCGTCGCCGCGCTGAGCGAGCGCGCGGCTCTGGGAGACGCCGACGCGCTCGCCGCTGCCGCTGCCGTCCTCGCCGCCTTCGATGGGTGGCGGCGCGTGAGTTGTTCGCTCGCCACGGCGCGCTTACGCACGGCGATGGCACGCGGCCGGCGACGGCGCGAGGTGCTCTCGTTCGGCATGCGCCGCTGGCAGGCGGGCTCCGCCCTCTCGATCGCTGACCTGCTACTGGGCACGCTCCCTCACGAGGGGCACGCTCGTTCGGGTGTGGTGGAGGCCGCTGCGGGGGCACCGTGGAGAGGGGAGCTGCCGGTGCTCACAGCATGGAACTGTTGGGTGGTTCGCGCCGCCCAGGCGCGCCGAGCGATGCTCGCATTGCACCGGCAGCGGCTGCAGCGCCTCGCGCTGGGCTGGCACGGCTGGCAGGCCGCCGCCGCGCGGGCTCGGCGCGCCGAGGAGCGCGAGGCGCTGGCGGCGCGCGCGTCCCTCCGGCAGCTCTTGCAGAGCGTCGCGCTGTGCTGGCACGACTGGCGAGCGGCCGTCATCGTGAGCAGCATCGTCGAGGAGCGCGAGGTGAAAGCGGCGGGGCGCCTCCGGCAGCGCAAGGCATGGGTGCGCTGGCGCCAGGCGCTCGCTGACCATCGGAAACGCATCTGGCTCCTCCAGCTCGTCCTCGGCTTCGCAGACGCGTGGCGCCGACGCTCTCGGCTGCGCCGTGCGCTCCTCGTTCGTTGGAAGGCGCACCTGGGCCCGCCTCGCCGACTGCAGCTCGCCGCGCGCTACCGCGTCCGTGTGCTCCGCAGCTGGAGGCGCCTCACCTCGGCCACGTCGCACCTACGCGCCTGCCGCCGCTTCTCCTCCCTGGCCGCGGCCCTAGCAGCGCGCGCTCACCGGCGCCGAGGCTGGCTCGCCTTCGTGGCGGAGCGCGCGCGCCAGTGGGGATCCCTTTCCCACAAGGCTCGGCAGCGCCGTCTCGGGCGCCTGTTCTCGGCATGGCGCACGGCGGCGCAGCAGCGCGGCCCGCTCGTCGCCGCCGTTGCCGCCGCGAGCGCCGCGTTGCGCGTGCTTCACGGGCACTCTGAGTTGCGGAAGGCCCTCGGCCGTTGGAGCTCGTGGACGCCCACGGCGGCGTTGCAGCGCTGGGCGCGCCGTCTTGGGCGCACGTGCACCCTCTCGGCCTTGGTGGTGAGGTGGCGCTCGAGCGTGGCGAGCGCGCTGCTCGAGGCGGCCCGCCTGCGCCGCGCCGTCGCGGGCGTGACCCATCTCGTGGCAACGCGCCAAGCGACCGAAGCGGTGCAGGCCCTCCTCCAAGCGGCGGCCGCGGGACGCCGGCAGCGGAATCTCCATCGCATCTCGAGCCGGTGCCTCGCGCATGCACGCGCCGCCAGCTGGGTCGATGCTTGGCGGCGGCTATGCGCCCTCGGGGCCTTCGGGGCTAACGGCCGCGTCGGGGCGGCACGCGCGCGCTCGCGCGCCGTGCTGGCGGCGTGGCGGCTGTGGAGCTGCGCGTCCGATGAGCGTTCTCGTGAGCACGCTGATCGACGCGTACGCGAGGTTGATCAGCTTCTCGACGCCTTCAGCCGCTGGCGTCGCTGCCGCGAGCTCGTCGCGTGGGACGACGCGTGGCGGCGCGGCGCGGCGGCGGTTGCGCTTCGCTCGCGGCTGCTCGAGTTTCGGACGCGCGCCCGCGCCAGGGCGCTCCTCGTCTATGGGGCTCGACGTGGAGCGCACCGTGCGCTCGTGCGCGCCCTCGGCCAGCTCTGCCGCCACTGCAGGCCGCTCTGTGTGCTCCGCCAGCTGCTCGCACGCCGGGCGCTCGCGGCGCAGTTCGTGGGCTTCTTTGACTGGTTGGGCGGTGTCGTCCATGAACGCAAGCTCCAAACGGCGGTGGCGCGTTGGCAGAGAGCTGTGAAAGCGCGCGGGCTGCGAGCGCTCACACGCGTCGCATGCACTGCGCGGGCGCTGCGTCGAGCGGCGCCAGCCGCCTCCGGCACGGCGATGCGCCTTGCGTGGCGGAAGCTCAACTTTCGATGCCTGGAGCGGAGGGACGATGCGCTGCTGCTGCACTCGGCACGTCTCGCCGGACGCTTGTGCCAATTGAGTCTCGGCACCGCCGCCCTGCGCGCCGCCTGCATCGACGCCCTCGCCGAGGCCGATCAGAGCTCGAGAGCAGTCCGCTTGTGGCGGCGGCGCCAGTTTCGGCAACTGGTCGAGCGCGTGCAGCCTGCACGCCGCCGCCGTCCCGCCTCTGCACCGATCACCACCCTCAGCAGCGGCGGCGGCGGCGGCGGCCATGGTCTCAACGTCGCCAAGCCGCAGAGCTACTCCAGCTCGCTACTCGACGACGTGCGCCACAGTGCCACCGCAACCGCGCACGCCGACGCGGCTGCATGGCGAGTCGCTGCCGCCCTCAAGCAGCACATCGCCTCCATCGCCTCGCTGCCGATCGGAGCCCTCGCCTCCACCGCCCCCGCCGCCGCGGCCACCCTCCTCGCCACCACCACCCCCCGACCCCGTCCCCTCTCCCTTGCGTGCGCGTCCGCCAACACGCCGGCGACCCGATCTCAACGCGCCACGACCCTGCAGCCCTCGCTGCTGCTCGCCTCGCGCCGCGCCTCGCTCGACGACAGCCGCCGCTTTTGGCTCTGCCGCCGCTGGCGCCTCCGTGCCGTGCGCGCCGCCGCCCTCGAGTCAGCCGCCGAGACAGCTCGCACGAGCGCCGCTCGCGCCGCTTGGCGAGCGTGCTGGCGCCTCTGGGCGCGAGCCGCGGTAGTGTTCCGACGACTATGGGACTCTGCAGCCTACTCGCACGTGGCGAATCTGCAAAGGGCGTGGCGACGCTTTCGGGGCTGCGCCAAGAGCGTACGCGACGCGTCGCGAGCTACCGTGCACCTGCAGCAGAACCTGCTGTGCCGTTGGCAGATCGCAGCGACGCGGCGCATGCAAGCAGCGCTGCAGCGGCAGCGCGCGGAGCGCCGAGCTGACGCGTCGGCGGTGCACCTCGGCTTCGTCAACTTCCACCAATGGCGCACCTCGCGTGCCGAGGAACACAGCGCCGCGGAGGCCGAGCGGCTGGCGGCGCTGCTCTCGCGCCGCCGGCCGCTCTTCGGGCGCTGGCTGTGGTATCTCGCCTCGCAAGAGCAGCTGCGCAGGGTGAGGGTCGCGCGCCATAGCCGCGCGCACTCCATGTATGCGCGCGGCGGAGTGCGCCGCGCGTTACGTGCGGCGTGCTACACGTGGCTTCGACGGCTCGCGGAGCGCGAGGCACACGAGCGACGCATCGAGGCCTCACTGGCCCGGCGCACACGCGGGCATTGCCGCGGAGCCTTTGGTGCTTGGAGCGCTGCGGCACGCCGCCAGCATCACCTCCAAGGGACGCGCTGCGGCGGGCGCGCCTGGTCGGTCCGGCAGGGCACCCTGCTCCGAACGCTCCTGCTGTGGCAGCGGCGTGCGTCGGCGCGGCTGCGGAAATCCGGCGCGCTTGCGGCGGCGCGACGCTGGTGCCGTCAGCAGGCGGCGCAGGCGGCCTGGGCGCAGTGGCGGCTCACGCGGGCACTGGGCGCCACCACGCACGAGCGTAACTGCCTCCTGAGCTCCAAGGCCCGTGGCTGGGCGCGTTCGCGCGCGATGGTGACGTGGCACGCGGCTGTTGAGCAGAAGGCGGCGACGCGGCGGGCGTACGCGCTCGGCAAGCGCCATCACCTCTACGCCGTCACGAGCCGGGTGCTTCGGACACTCCGTCCGCCACGGCGCCACGAAGGGCTGGCCAAGTGGGCTCTCTCGCCGGGCTATTCCGCGGTTGCGATGCGAGTGTACACGTCACTCCGATCGTGGGCCGAGCGCGCGAGGCTCGTCATCGACGCGCAGGCGCAGGCGGCGCACGCTCGGCGGACGCTGCGTGCTCGGCGGGCGCAGCGTGCGTGGCGCCGATGGGCGAGCGCCTCTTTTGCGGCCACGTGGCGATCCAATGTGGTGGCCGCCCCCGCGCGTGCGGCGACGCGCCGCCGCCGGCTGTGGGCGCTGGGAGTGTGGCGTGCGTGGGTGCATTCTGAGCGCGGGCGCGAGGAGATGCAGCGCGGGCGCGAGGAGATGCAGCACGTGGCCGCAGTGGAGGCGAGTTCCGAGCGCCGTGTCGAGCGCCGTGAGGCGGAAAGGGTGGCCGTGGAGGTAGCTGCGGCGGCTGCAGTGGAGCGGGCGACTACGGCGGCAGCAGCCGAGGGGGCGGCTGCGGGGGCTGAGTCGGTGGCGGCGACGTTGCAGGCGGAGGCGGAGGCGCCGTTGCAGGCGGAGGCGCCGTTGCAGGCGGAGGCGGCGGAGACGGCGTTGCAGGCGGAGGCGGCGGAGGCGGCGGCGGCGGCGGCGGCGGCGGTGGCGACGGCGGCGGAGGCGGCAGCGGCGGAGGCGTCCCCCGCCTCGCGTTCGGCTCTGAGAACTCCAAGCATGGCCAGCCGCTCCTCCGCTGCGTCGGCCGAGCTGCCAGCCACCACCGATTGGGTGACGAGCACTTCGAGGCGGTTGAGCGACCTGCGCTACTCGGTGGCATGGCTCAAGCTCGAGGCGCAGGACAAGGAGCTCGACACGGCGGCCGAGGTGCTTTCCACAGCCGTGCTGGCCGAGGCGATGGCGGAGCTGCGCACGGAGATGTGGGATGACGCGATCGCGAGCACCGCGGCCGTGCTCGCCCTCCACACCTCGCTCTCGCCCTCTCCCTCGCGCGGCCGTGCTCGGCAGAGCCCTTCGACCTCAGGCCCGTCGCCCTCGCACCCGTCGCCCTCGCCGGCAACCAAGCGCGCGGTCGCGGCTGAGGCCTCTGCATTCCTCGCTGCCGAGGTGGCGGCAGGCCTCGTCGTTCGGGGCAAGGGCACCTTTGACGACATGGAGGAGGACGACGAGGAGTGCGACTGCCTCGACGATGGCTGCTCCCCGCTGACAGCCACGCCCACCTCAGATTCCGAAGGAGCCGCGCCCGCCGATGCAGAGGGAGCCGCGATTGCTGCGAGCACGCACCAGATGCAGCAGCGCTCGCGGCTGGTGGCGGCGTGGCGCGCGTGGCGTACAACCTCGTGCTGGCGGAGCAAGCAGCGCCACGTGAGCCGCAGCCTCAGCCTCGTGCACTCCGTGCGAGCGCGCTGCCGCGGCCTCGCCCGGTGGCAATCTGCTCTCGGGGAGCGAAGGCGCCACGTGGCACTCGGGCTCAAGGCCACCCAGCTCGCGGACGCCATCCCCCGCCGACGGCTCCGGCGCGCCCTGCATCGGCTCTGCCTTGAGTGTGAAGTGGCGAGGGACTGGGCGGACACCTGCGGCTGCGCGGCCATGGGCATGTCCTGGATGCGCCTCTCCCGCGCAATCACGCATTGGTGCCAAGCAGTGGGCCGCGGCCGCCATGCGCTGATCTCCCACTTGGAGAGATTCGCCGCAGCGCATTCCGAGCGCCGAGCGCGAAGGCTCGCACTGACGGCACTCCGACGGCATGCGACGGCTGCCTTGACGAGGCGGTACCGATACGCTCAGCAGGCTTTGCGCCGCTCAAGGCTGTGGGGAGCTTGGCGGGAGCTGCAGGCTCGCACGGCGTGCATAAAGCGAGCACGTGGCCTCGCCGCGGCCGCATGCCACGCACTCCGGCACCGCGCGTCATCCCGCGGGATGCACACGTGGCATGCGGTCGCCTGCGAGCGCCGCCACCTGAACCCGCCACGCCTCTCGATCCATCAAGGCGCGCGTCGTCTCCGGGCGTGGCGTGCGACGGCGCAAGCTAGACGAGCATGCACTGAGCTTGCCGATGTCAGTGCGGCGTACTGCGCCGCGTCCGCGGCGGTGGCCCGCTGGGCGCGGGGCGCGGCTGTGGTCGCGGCGCGGGCGGACCAACGACGGCGGCGCGACTCCTTTGTGAAGTCCCATGTGGCGGTACGCAGGGTGGCTCATAGCCAGGCGGCGTGGCGCGTGTGGCGCGACGCCCTGTACGCCGCCTGCACGCTGGTCGAGCAGGGCATCCAACTGCGCGCCAAGCTGGCCCATCGCTCGCTCGTCGTTGGCTTGCGCAAGTGGGCCGAGGCGTCCCACCTGGCCCTCGCCGCACGCCGCACCGTGGACAACGCCGCCGCCGCTGCCGACCGTGCCTCAGTGAAGCGGTCGCTGAAGCGGTCGCTGGCCAAATGGCAACGCGTGAGCTCCGAGAGTGCCGCGCTCACTGCCTCCAGTGCGCACGCCCGGGGGACGCTGCGCCTCTACCACGCGCGCCAGGGGCTCGCAGCGCTCGTGGCGGCCGCAAGCGACGCGCGAGAGCGAGCGTCCCATCGGGCGTGTGCTGCTCAGACGGCCGCGCGGACGGAGCAGCGGCGGGCACTTGGTATGCTGTCCGCCGTGAGCGGCAATGCTCCTCGCTCTCCATCTGGGTTGCTCTCTCCGTCCGGGTTGCATTCTCCGTCAGGGTTGCGCTCTCCGTCAGGGTTGCATTCTCCGTCTGGACTGCGCTCTCCGTCAGGGTTGCATTCTGTGTCAGGACTGCGCTCTCCCTCGGGAATTCGTTCACTGTCAGGAATGCGCTCACCCTCGGGAATGCGATCCCCGTCAGGGGCGCCTAGAGAGCATATGCTGTGCGACGCGCCCTCTCCCTCAGGGGCGCCTAGAGAGCATATGCTGTGCGACGCGCCCTCTCCCTCAGGGGCGCCTAGAGAGCATATGCTGTGCGACGCGCCCTCTCCCTCAGGGGCGCCTAGAGAGCATATGCTGTGCGACGAGCCCGCCACAGCGCCCGCCGCTGCTGCGGAAGCGACGATGGCAGACGCGCCGGCGGCGTTCGCGCGGGAGCAGGCGGCAGAGGAGATGGCGTTTGTGGATCCCGAGGCGCTGGAGCCTGCGGCAGAAGAGGATGCTTCTGAGGAGCCGGTGGAGCTGGCGGCAATGGAGCAGGTGGGGGTAGAGCAGGCGGCGGTGGAGTCGGCGGCGGCGGAGCCGGTGGCGGCGGAGCCGGTGGCGGCGGAGCCGGTGGCGGCGGAGCCGGTGGCAGCGGGGGAGCCGGCGGCAGTGGAGCAGGTGGCGGCGGAGCAGGTGGCGGCGGAGCCGGTGGCAGCGGGGGAGCCGGCGGCAGTGGAGCAGGTGGCGGCGGAGCCGGTGGCGGCGGAGCCGGTGGCGGCGGTGCCGGTGGCGGCGGAGCCGGCGGCAGTGGGTGAGCTGGCGGCAGTGGAGCCCGTGGAGCTGGTGGCAGTGGAGCAGGCGGCAGTGGAGCAGGGGGCAGCGGAGCCGGGGGCAATGGCGAAAGTGGAGGAGGAACCACCAGCATCGCCACCGCGCCCGAGCCTGCAGTTTACATCGTCGGCGGTGATGGTGCGGTCGCCGCTGTCGCCGTCGGCGCCGCTGTCACCGCGGTCACGCTCGTCGGTGAAAATTCTTTCGGCAGCGCGCTCGCCCCTCACCGTTTGCTCGAGCTCACCAGGCAGCCTGAGCGCTTCGCCGCCTGCACCGCCACCACCGTTGTCGGCGACGACACTAACAGACGAGGCAGCATCGGACGAGGCACCACTGGACGATGCGACAGCGGACGAGGCAGCGGACGAGGCGGCAGCGGACGTCGCAGTAGTGGACGAGGCTACAGCGGACGAGGCCGGAACAGACGAGGCTGGAACGGACAACGAGCAAACGGTCGAGCTCGAACTCAGTGGATGGCGATTGATGCAAAGCCCCGCCTCCTCGACGCCTCCGATACGCTCCGCGAGCAGCGCAGACATCCATGCTGCCCTGACGTCGCCTTCGCTGCTAGGCTCCCCAACTTCTGGAGCCACCCCCATCCCCCCTGCACCGCCCTCGTTCCTCGGATCGCCACCTTCTGGAGCCACCCCCATCCCCCCTGCATCGGCTTCGTTGCTAGGCTCGCCACCTTCTGGAGCCACCCCCATTCCCCCTTCATCGGCCTCGTTGCTAGGCTCGCCGCCATCTGGCGGCAGCTCGGCGCCCCCGGCGTCCCAAGTATCGCTCGGCTCAGCCCCACCTGCTCACTCGCTCATCTCGTGGCCCTCGCTCAACTCGTGGCCCTGGTTGGCGACGCCCGTATCCGACAGTGCCGTGATGGCTGTGCGATGGCCGCTTGAGAGTCGCGTGTCGGCGAGTGGCGAGGAAATTTCGCTCCCAGTCGACTTTGGAGGTGACTTTGGAGGTTTGGATGTCGCCCACGCTCCGAGTACGAGCATGGCCAACCTCGACGATGAGGCCGAAGTCGACGATCCCAACGCGCTGATTGAATCCTTTTTCGAAGTCGGCAGCCTCGGTCCGAGCCCGGCGCCGAATCCGAGGACTCTCCTTCCTCCGCCACCGCTGTCGCTAGCCGAAGCGGTAGAGCTGACAGCAGAGCCGGCGGCAGCGGAGCCTGCGGAACCGGAGCTGGTGACAGCGCAGGAGCCTGTGGCACTGGAGCTGGCGACACCGGAGCTGGCGGCAGTGGAGCTGACGGCAGCGGAGCCTGTGGCACTGGAGCTGGCGACACCGGAGCTGGCGGCAGTGGAGCTGACGGCAGCGGAGCCTGTGGCTGCGGAGCAGGCGGCAGCGGAGCAGGCGAGCGCCGCCGCTGACAACTCATCCCGAGCACTCGTTGTGACGCTTGTTGCAGATGGTGCACCACCTCTGACGGCCGCGCGTCAGGAGGTGCTTGAGCAGCAGCAGCGCGCCGAGGTGGCGGAGAGTGAGAGCGCGGCGTTGCGCCTCGAGGTCGAGCAGCTGACCGAGCAGCTGCAGCAAGCGATCCTCGCGCGGCTCACGGACCATAGCGCCGAGTTGGGCGGCGGCAAGAAGGACTCCGCCGGCCTGCTCGAACGTATCGCCGAGCGACTCGCCGAGAAGCTCCATCGGAGCGATCGGAGCGCCATTGCGCTCGGCGATCGCGCTCGCTTGGCTCTCGAGGCGGCCAAAGCATACGGAGCCAGCGCGAAGGCCACCGGCGGCGGCGGCGGCGGCGGCGGCGGCAGTGGCGACGGCGGCGGCGGCGGCGGCGGCGGCCGACCTGGCATGTTTGCAGGGCGCTCACCCGGGGTCCTCAGCATCAAATCGTTCTTGCCGCGTCGGCTGAGCGGTGGCGCGCGCGTGAGCTTTGGCTCGGAGCGTAGTGGCATGCCGCTCGCTGGCCTGCTCTCGCCAGCCCTGCTCTCACCAGCCAGTGCAGGCCCACACCGCCCGAGCAAGCCTCCACTGGCGGTGCAGGCCACCATCGTCTTCGAGG